>OVBA01002714.1:0-32438 GCA_900406435.1 Lepidium aucheri
GTAATTTATAAATTAAAGTAGGTTATCATAGTAATTTTCCCTTAAATATATGGTAATGTGTTTATTTGTTCATTCATTTGAAGTTGTTACCATTATAGACATTTTGATATTATTTTACTTCTGGTTTGGACAGATGAAACTGCTTTTCTCATGTCGTAATATAGTATTCATTTTAATGAAAATAAATATGGATTAGTAAATTGGATTATCAACACAGAAAAATATTAACTAAATATATGATCAATAATATTTTGTATAACATCGAATATAATACATACCTTGAAAACAACTTCTTTGTCATTTGTTTGGAATATTACGATTATTTGACTTATTATCTGATTCTGATTTCTTTTCTTTTTTCATATATTCATAAACTCTCGCATTTCCTTGTGAATAGTCGTTAATGGTAAGATCAAAAACAAACAATTTGCTAATACATCATCGTGTTTATTTACTATATCACATATATATATATATATATATGTATATCAAATAAGTTGCACCATAAAAATGATTCGCATAAAAGTAGATATGGCAAAGAGATTAGTAATTACCGTCCGAAAATAGTAAATACAAATAAATGGGGACTGACCAATATTTCATGCAATCAATATCCATAATTCACTATACCCCATAATCTATAATCAACGTTCTTTTTTGACAACATATCATTAATCTGATTCTAATAAAATTAGTTATAGAAATTACGTTCTAATTTTTGGACAAAAATACTTCAAATTAATTAAATGGGAATTGTTCATTAAATTTTGGACGTTCTTAATATGTACATATGAATCTTTCTTGTCATTTAAGCTATAGAAGATTGCAAATGGCTTTTAATTTAGTGGTAGATGGTAAATCAAGTAAAAGTAGGTGTACTTGCACTTTCAGGAACCGAGTCTTATTACCTATATTATGTAGGAACTTGGCTTATGGGGCAGTCAGTTGTTGTCCAATATTAACAAAAAAAGCTTTGTAAGTTGAGTAATTCAAGACATGTATTTATATATTTAGATATGAATGATTAAGGTATTATTAATTAATTTTATAAACAACATTAATGTTTACAAATGGATACGTTAAATTTCCTTTATTTTAACACTTTAAATTGCATTGACAACTAATATAGTAACAATCAACATACCAAACTCATATTTATTTCACTGTATCATTTTCCATAATAAAAAAAATCTTTCGCATACAATTATTCAAAATTTAAGGTATACTAGTTTGGTCACATATGATGATGGGTTTAATTTATTTTTCTTCTACCACTCATTTTTAGGTAAATATTTTGGAATATATTCGTCAAATTAATTAGTTATTATATTGCCAAATTGTGTTATTTTGTTTTTGTGGGGCTAAATCACAGATGATATTTTAAATGTTTTTATTTTGAATTGGAATGTACATAGATTTTGTAATATTTGGAGAGTATGAACTGAATGAATAATTTATGTTATTTTGTAGTTTTATATTATGATTTGTGGTTTTAAATAGAGTTGATGTGGTTAGTTAAACAAAACAAAACAATAGAGTTGATGAGGTTCCATCATGAGAAAGAAAGCAAGATTATATATATATATATATACATATATATGAATACTAGATTATATCTTGAGGAATTTTAAGAAATGTTTTTTTTGATATGCATCTTTCAAAAAAAAAATTTCATGTTTATTTCTCTCTCTCATTTTCCAAAAAAGATAAGTTTTGAAAAAAAATATGTCAAAAAAGACATTTTTGAAATTCCCCTTGTTGTTTTGTGTTGTTGCACAAGATTAGATTTTCCTAAATTTTTTGTAATCTAAGGTTATTTATATTTATTTGAAATTTTTAATTTTATTTTGTTTGGTTTATTAATCACATGGGTGTTGATTTATATAGTTGAATTAATAGATATATTCGTTTATATATATATATATATATATATATATATATATATTTATCTTACAATTTATATGTGGTAAAATCGAACCCATAGGCGGTCCAAATCTATTGGAATTTTGGTAGAATATTCAATAACAGGGACAAATATGCACCGTCGAATCATTAGCAGAGAGAGAACCAAATTAACTTATTTTTTCAACAATATTATTTTTAGTTATATGTTACAATTAAAATATATTTATTATTTTTGTTGTAATTGAAATGTGTTACTTATGTACATGGTAATTATTTTTAAAATAAGTATTAGATAATAATTTGTATGTGGTAGCTATATATCAATGATAATAGTATATACAAAATCATAAAAAAAAAAATTGTTACATATAAATAAGAACTGAATAACAAAAATTAAGCAAAAGAATCCATATAAAATTGAAACACAAAAGAAAAAATAAATAACAAAAACAACTTAATCTTTAATAGAATTCAGTTTTAAATAAGTAGCTCATATCTATCAAACAGTTGATTTCATAGTCCCATAGACAAACCTTACATGTCATATGGGTTTCATTGTCATTCTCTATCTCATCGGTTATGTGTTTTGTATGTTTATAAAAATATTCACACTTTTCTTTAACGCATGATCTCATCAACACAACAAAAACTAATGGATTGATCGGATAAAGATAGCAACTCCCTCGATCATAAAACCTGTCCAGATTTTCATAGGTGCATGATAATATATACTTAATAAATAAAGACAGTTCATCTCTTTTTTTGATGATCCTCTAAGTATATAAGAATAACACCATAAAGATATGTTGCATCACGGATACTTTTTTCATAAACTTTTTTTAACAATTTCTAACCTTCATATGTGTCATTTCCATGGAAATAGCGAACTATTCCCAACCTATAAAGAGCTTCATGATTCTCATTTAAAAAATTTCTTTTTTAAAAAGAGAAAATCTACTAATTGAACTTATATTTCAGAAATCCAAATATTCATGTTCTTTATTTATTATATTATGATTTAATTTAAAATACATTTGAATTTTTTATCCTGGATTAGTTGAACTCATTTTCCGGAACTAAATATTTTGTATTTCCAAATTTATTCTATTTGGATTTAATAAGAATACATTTAAATTTGACATAGTAATTTTAAAAAAAAAATATTTAAATTGTAGATTTATTTGTAAAGTATTGTATTGGAATTATTTTGTTGGATCATGATGAAAACGGGATAATCATTTTGTAAAACCTAATTAAATTGAAATTTTGTTAATAGGAAGATGTATTTGACATATACACAAATAATGAGTTGCGTACTCTGAAATATTGGTATAGTTAATTATAGGACTAGAATTAGGGTTTGCAGTTTGTTATGTTAGAAACATAAATATATGTAAAGTTATAATGATTATTCATTTAAAATATTGTTAAAATTTAAATTTTGTTATATATATATATATATATATACAAATATATGATAATATGTTAATTTGGTTTTATGTATGCATATGTATTAGAGTTAATTGTCAAAACTATCCACTTTGTACCCCAAATTGTTCAAAATACCCATCTCAACTCTTTCTTATTTAATCTATCATCTCTCCTCTTTCTCTTTCATGTGAAATGACTAATTTCTCCCTGCCTATTTTTGTTATTTTCATTGCCCAATTTGTTTCATTACTCTCTCACCTCAGCTATCACATCAATTATCTTCCTTTTAATCATTATTTTTATTTATTATTGTATGATATTTCGTTTATAAATAAATTCATCTTCATTGTCATCCATATATGGACAAATGGATGCATATCTGATCCACAGACATGTATTTTGTTATACGTGTGATGGACATAGACAGAGTTATACCTTTCTTCATATTATTTCTATATGGACTTTACATATCTTATATAGACATGGACATAATAATAATTAAACAGGATGCATATCTGATCAACAGACATGTATTTTGTTATACGTTTGATGGACATAGACAGAGTTATACCTTTCTTCATATTATTTCTATATGGATTTTACATATCTTATATAGAAATGGACATAATAATAATTAAACAATGTTGACAATTCGGCATCATGACTCACTCATGGACATAGACATTTATGTAATATATATGCGATGGATAGAGTAAACCTCTTATTATGTTTGTATGGACATAACATAGTATACCTCTTATTATGACTATATGAACATTGAGTTCCTTATATGGACATGGACATATAAGGTAAGAAACAATGACCTAATGACAATAAACTTTACTATATCTGTGGACATAAACAAACTATTAATCACATCCTATTTTGTCCATATGGACATAATGTCTTGCACTATATTTGTCCATATGGACATTATGTCTCTCAATAATATGGACATGGACAAATGTATTATATGTCTGGTATGGACAAATAACTAAAAGTTCGAGATATGAACATGGACAAATGACTATAGTTTCCCATAATTTTTATATATGGACGTAAACATATGTATACAAAACAATGCCTTAACCCCAGCAACCTTTATTACGTACATGGATATAAATAAATTTATAAATCATTTCATACTTAGTCTATATGGACACTAATCACTCTTGTTCGGTATATGCGTGAGAGACATAGACAAACTTATACAAAAATGCTAATATATGAACGTGGACATATGTATATAAAACAATGCCTTTATGACAATGTTCTAACCACAACAGCCATCAAAGAATATAGACACATGTCCCAAAAATGATTTTTTTCTAAGAGACACGTATATAGATATATATCCCAACTTCATCAAAGAATAAAGTATGTGATTTTATTAAATGACTACTATTTTATATATTTTGTGGTCAGCTTCCCTTTCCCGATAACCAATGCATCGTTCGGTCAAAACTAATTTCACTTGAGGCTATATCTGTTATTTTATCTCACATGCAAGGTAGTTTTAACAAGGGATAAAAACATGTGTATTTCAAACAATTTCAAACACTTAGAGGGTAGAAGAGATGAAATTCCCATATTAAGAGATACTTGTCAAAACTATCCACTTTACATATCTTATTATTTCTATATGGACATAAACAGAGTATACCTCTTATTATGTCTATATGAACACTGGTCCCTTATATAGATTTGTGCATATATGGATGACAATAAAGATGAATTTATCTATAAACAAAATAGCATAAAATAATAAATAAAAATAATGACTGAAACGAAGACAATTGAAGTGATAGCTGAGGTGAGAGAACAATGAAACAAATTCGGCAATGGAAATAACAAAATTGGGCAGAGAGAAATTAGTCATTTCACATAAAAGAGAAAGAGGGGAGAGAGTAGTTTTAACAAGGCGTCAAAACATGGGAATTTAAAACAATTTCAAACACTTAGAGGGTAGAATAGATGAAATTCCCAATGCATTATATATTCTTTCAATTTTAAAAAATAATTATAGTTTTATGGAAACTTAGTTTTATTGCTTTAAAAATTGGATTACAAATTAAAATTTGTAATAAAACTAAATGAGGGTTTTTGGAATACATAAAAACGTATTTTGATTTCTTTTCCGTTTGTTATATATTATGAAATTATGAATGTATTGTATTGGGCTAATCTATTTGTGTCATGATTTTAGGCTTCATTTCGTAATTCTATTAATTTTTAAAAACAAATAATTAACGTAGATAAATATTTATTTTAGAATATTATATTTATGTCTGTGCTTCATGTAAATTAAAACTGATTTGTATAAATTGATACTAAATGATATGCTTGGGCGGGAGTCGGATATCCAGAATTTTTGTGATATATGAATCCTGATCTGGACTGTCGGATCCATGTTTTTATTATCTTGATCCAGATCCAAACAATAAGGATATTCAAGATTTGATATCCGCAGATATTCGGATCCAGATGCCTGGGTATCGTATCCAAAAAATTATTACATTATATAACCTTTTTTATAAAAAAGAATATCATATTTGTAATAAAAAAAGATGGTACAAATAAATATATAAATTTATAAGATTAAAAATAAAATAAAAATTAATTATTGTAATAAAAATACCAAAACGAATTAGATTTTCTTATAGTTTATATTAATATTTCGTTACAAATTTTAGAACAAAATAATTTTATATGTGAATTTTCAATATTAACACATAAAAAATTATTTAGTTCATGATTTAAAAATTGAAAATTAACCTACACATTAATATATTTAAAATTACTTAATATAAACAATACATATTAAAAAATTATACTAAATACTCTACATAGGATCGGATCCGGATATTCGGATCAAAAAGTTTTATTATCCGGATCCAGATTAATAAATTTTATTACCCGGATCTTTAAATTTTATTACCTGGATCCGGATCCGGATCTGTATATCCTGGATACCCAAAATTTTGGAACAAATTGGGACGGATCACGGATTGAATCTTGGATCCCAGATAATATGTCCAGGCCTAGTGAATATGATTCAAAATATAGTTTAATTTATTTTCAAGTATCTGATAATTATACTAGTAGATATATTTAAAGAGTTAATTTTTTACATAAGAAATTAATTTGTCAAAAATGATTATTAAAAAATATTACTTACCTTTATTGGTAATCGATAAAATGATTGTAAGGAAGAAAATCTTCTCTATTAGCCAAAACGATTTCCTAAAGATTTTCTTCTTTTCGTCTTTTACAAAAATGTAATCTCAAAATTTTCAAAATATCACCACTAAAACTACTTTGAGAAAGAGCTCTCATTGCGAAAAACAAAAGAGGTGTTGATTAATCAATCTAAAACCAAAGGTAATCCTGAATCTTTCCAATATCGACTTAAAATCCATTTATTTACATGTATGTTGATATAAGTTCTCATAAAATTTCTCGGTTTTCATAGATGCAAGGAGATGGACATTCGATTCAGAGAGAAAACCAGATAACTTTGTCTACTCTTCTTTTTAATATGTAAGTGTATGTACCGATAGCTAATTGTGACAATTTTTAGAAATCAGTAAGTTAAATATTTAGAAGATCAAAAGGATTTTAAGTTAGGTTTTAACAACTAGAAAAAAGCAACACAAAAATTGTTATTTGATTTTTTACCAACCACCATAGATTATAGAAAAGAGAAACTGAATATATAGTTAGGGTTTTTACTTTTTTTTCTACTCTAACGATAGTATAGTAAATTAATATTATTATGCTATTTGTTGATATTTGAGTGAATTAAGAGGTTTTCCAATAGCCAAAAAAATAATTATTAATTACGGTATGTAATTACACGTTAGAAACATTCTAATAATACATATATATATATATATATATTCAATTTTGTTTTTTTTGCAGAGAAAATCAATTGAGAACATCAATATATTAATGATGAGATTTTAACCGAAATATGTGCTAAACGTGCACCTGAAGGGATACATGTGATTAAAAATGCTAAGCTTGATGATAAAAAGTTATGTGAGATGTGTAACAGAGAGGAGGTGAAAGGAAGCTTTTTTTACAAGAATATTGAGCATTGATAGCATGTTTTTATAGTGTTTTTTTGTCAAAAAGCTATCATAGATTGTTTTCAGATTTTTTTGGTATCCTTATAATATTTTTAAAATGCTAAGTCTAATTATAGTAGAGCGGAAAGCCAAAATTTATATGGAGGGACGCTATTCTATATATTTTAACATTTTGCTTAAAATATTTATTTCTTAATTTTTTTGTCGACAACTTTTTTCCTCTTTCCTTAGAGCATCTGGAATGGTGTTTTAAATCTCTCCTCAAACTCTATATTTGAAGAAAAACTCACTCCAATGGTAGTTCAAATTCCTCTTCAAATTTAAAGATCTCTATTTTTTTCTTCAAATTTGAAGGATTTTCATTTTTTCAATAAGACTTTTTATTGCAAAATGATCCTTTATTTTTTTATTCTTTTATTATTTTATACAAAAGTAATATTTTTTGCCAGAAACAAATTTTTTTATGAATTTCAGACTAATAAATATAACTAAAAATATAAAATGCAACATTAACATATATTATAATACAAAATACAAAAACATATTATGTAAATAATTAGAAAAATATAAATTAAAAATATATAATTATTGTAAATATATTTTATATTTGTCATTTGTTTTTCTATTTATATGACATGTAATTAAATTTTATAATTTTATTAATGTTTTTATTGAGTATATACTTAAAATTGATTTTTATGGGTTAAATATATATTTAGAAAGTATAAAGGTATTTTAGAAATTATTAATAAAATATTAGATCAAAATATTATTAAGATATTTATTTGATGTAAGAAATAAAGTACTCTCTCTGTTTCTTTTTATAAGTTGTTTTGCTTGAATGCACAACTATTAAAAAAATTTTACTTTTCATTTTCTCAATAAAAAGTTCACCACTTTATCTTAATATTTAATTAAAAAATGAAAGAAAAATAACTTTTTTAAATTGAAAGTTAGTTTATTTTAACTTTTAATTTACTTTTTGTCTTGGTTTTTTACAATAATTTATATTTTGAAAAAAAAAATATTCTAAAACAAGTTATATTATGAAAAATAATGATTGGAGCTAACTTCTCTATAATAAAAAATGAAGGCAATTGAAGTATTTGAAGCATCATTAGAGAAGATTTTTCTTTAAATATAGAGTTTGGAGAGAGATTTGAAGCACCACCTAATTGTTTTTCTACCTTTCGATTCTTCTTCTTCATTCTCCCATTATCTTCTTTCTTACCCTCGGACCAGAAATCTTCTTACTGCATTAGCTGAGAATCCGATTCAATTCCTTTATAGATTCGAGCATTTTGATCTTCTTATTTTTTAAGGGTTTCTTCTTCTTTTCGATTTTAACGCTCATCCTTCACTCCCTCATCTCTCTCATGGCGATGAGAGATGTCGATTTCAAGTGGTGAGCACCCTTACATCTTTTGCGTGCTTAGATCTAGAAGTGACTGATTCCGGTTTTGAATAATCGATTTCGCATCATTTCTCGTATTTTTTCACGACTCCTACGGGTTTCAGTTTCTGCTTGTCGTTGCTATTGTTGATTTGGTATGAGAACGCTGTGTTTGCAATTGAAAATCGTTCTCTTAATCAATCATGTTTCTTCATCTTTTAACTTTTACTTCTTCTTTTTGTGATATTTTCGTTATTTGAGGTTGTAGATACAAATCTATAGTAATTTAGAGTAACAGTGACATTCAAGAATTTGATTACAGAGTTCGATTGATTTTTTCTTACATCAGTTGTTGCTTTGCTGTAGTTGTTTAACATTACGCACCAGGTGTTTGACAAAATTATCCGATGAACACTTTTCCACTTTATTTGCAGGATATTATTGTTCCATTAAAGTTATGAAGAGTCTGGTATGGTTAACAGCAGAAGAGGCTGCAAATAAAAGATGAATGGTTCTTTCTTTATATCGACAACTACTAAGGAGCATAAACTCACCCGAAATGCAGCTTAGCTATGCTTCGAGACTTGCAAAAAAAGCTGAGGTTGGGACCATTTTCTTGTTTGGCTCTGAGGAGATTTCAAAACACAACGTTGCTGATCTCATTCATACTTCTGAATATGCTCTTTTCCAATTAAAACAAGGCATAATCCCCATCAACACCACTCAGTATTGAGCCATGTTTTCCATGATGGAATCTAGAACACTGTTTTGAATAATTTGTCCGGTTTTGAGTGATACTTTGTCCTATATACTAGTCCGTATAAATAAAATTCCCATTTACTCAAGGTTTTTTTTTCTTTTGCAGCTTTTGATGAGAAACAATCAAGCGGGGATTTGAACCTTATTGGACAATTTGGAGTTGGATTTTACTCTGCATATCTTGTTGCTGACTACATTGAAGTCATAAGAAATCACAATGATGACAACTAGTTATTTGATTTTGAGACAGTTCTGTTTGGAGATATACTCTCGTATGCTTGTAAAATTATTTGAAAAGCTTTGTTGATAACTTCTTTTCCATATTCAGGTATGTACGGGAATCAAAGGCCGACGATAAATTTTTGTCCCGAGGATACATGAGATTAGGTTACATCTTAAAAATGAAGCTGGGAAGTACTTGGAAGAAAGTAAACTTAAGGTGAGTAGTCTTCTGACAAGAATGTTAATCTCTCTTTGCTTATAAACCAAATATTACCCACTACAAAGAACCAGAATAGCCCAAAGTTGTAGAGAACCCAATCTTTCTTTATTTATAAACCAAATATTACCCATTGCAAAGAACCACAATAGCAATCTCGTTGAAGGATTGGCTTCACCTGGAAGAGCTTATCAAATACAAGGAGCATTGGAGGCTTTGAAGATTAAACCAACTAGTAGTTTTGATATGGCTTATAACACTGCTTGCCGTTTGATTGAAGAAAATTACAATACTGATGCAGAACAGCTATTGTCTTTCTTTTACTAAGTTATCCGGCTGGAGTATTCTTAGCTTTGTTTATTTAATGTCTCCTAGGCCTTGAAAAAATCTTATCTCTCTTGCAGAGATGAATATGAAGTCTCTCAAAACTCTCATCCTTAGCAACTGCTCAAAGCTTGAAAATTTTAGGTGATTTCAGAAAATCTAGAAGCTCTCTATGTTATACATACTGTTTACTCAAATTGACTTGATCGTTGGAATTGTGATTTCTCCATAATATATTGAATTTGGCTTGAATTTTGATCCCAACTGTTAGTAATATGCGTTCATTTGTCTCAGCTATTTATGATTTGACAGTGACTATTCCTAATGTTTACTTAAATATTTGATTAAAATGTTGTTTTTGGGTGAAAAAGGAGAAGACATAAAGAAGAGGAGGAGATTATGACATGGTTCCCTAATTGTTATATTTGACTAAAATTTGTATTTTCTAGAGAGAGTATTTTTTTCTCCACACTCTCATGGCCACGATGAACGATGTTGGTATGGTATAGTTCTCTCCAAATATTCATTTTTCCTCTTGCTTGTTTCAAACATCTTGATTCTAGTTGCACTTCCAGAGATCTTTAGATGAAAATAAAGACTTCACATAAAGCTATGCTGCGGTGAATATGTTTATGAGTTTTTGCTTTGTTGATATCTCAGCCCTCTTTTCATAGAAGTTTCCTTATGTTTCTCTTGATCTCTTCTTCGAGTAAGAGTTTAAGCTCTGTCACAACTATAAAAGCTAATCTCTTGCTTTTTTTTTTTTGGCAGATTATGAATTAGAAGAGTAAATGACACAACAATGTGGTAGGTTTACTTTATTAAGCTACGAGTATATGGCCTATATATATGGTCGTTGTGAAACGTTGTGTACTCTGTTAGTTGTATGATAGTAATAGGAAGGTGATGGAACTTGTAGTTTAAGGTCCGTCGAACAATGTATGATTCATGTATTTTGGGATGTTTATATATACATATATGGATTGGATTAATGGTTTATGTATTTTTTGAGCAACGAACAACTAAAATATTTACAGCAATGATAATATATACTTATTGGACTGGAATATATAGCATAACCTCGTAGCTAATATATATAGTCATTGTTCAACATCTCCTCGGGACCAACAAGTGGTAGCACATGAAAAAAATATTATACAAAGATTTTAAATATAATTTTCACAAAATCTACATCGATAATATATAGTTATAGGAATCATCATTTTAGTGTCTAAATTTCTAGTTTTTCTAATTGAAACAAATCGAAGTTTTTACTATTTTTCGTGCAAGCAGACTTTTTAGCGTTTGTAATATCAGAACAAAACCTTGAGTTTTTGAGTTATTTTATGCAATTTAGTTTTACGTTTAGCGTTGATTTCAATTCTTGTTCGAGTTGATTGTTAATGTTATCTCGTATTGATTTTACGTCTGCTGTTAAATTCATGAGTTTTGAGTAGTCACCTAGGGATTTTGAGGATGATTTAGGTTGGCGTGGATCTTAGTTTTCTAGGTTGCTTGAGGTTAGGAATGCTTAGATCTTGTTTGATTTTGTACTGTTAACGCTAGTTTCATTCTGATCAACTGAAGCTTTTTCTGGGATGTTCTAGCACCCGATAGGTGTTTGGTAGAACGTTAGATCAAACCACTTCAGAGATTTTCACACTTAGCTTGAGGGATCGAATGTCGGAGGTGTGAATCGGCTCTAAGCGAGTTGATTGTTTATGCCGGTTAGGTTATCAAACGCGTGTGGCGATAGGGTCTGTTAATAGCTTGATCGAGTTTGTTTACCACGAGAGTGGATTCATTGTTGTATGTTCTCGCTGCCTAGAGATTAGCTCTACTGAGTGGTGTCAAGCACCTAGTTGGTCTAACAGTCACGCTGATCCATGATACTCACTTCTCAGGAACCTGTTTTCTCACCCTGCACTTGATTTATTTTTATTATTTGTTGCTATTTTACTGCTTTGCTTTGTTTTCACACTGTTTACTATTCTTTGTTTAATTCATTGTTAAGTTCAACTTAATTGATGCTCAAATCTAATTTAGGTTGTTAGACGAAATTCACTTTGATTTGCTTGGATTAGAATAGTTAATTGCATCCTGATTGATAGCTACACTCCGAGTTAGTTTGACACCTTTTGTGCTACTTCGACACATTAGTACAATATAATTTGAAAATGACAGTAAAATCTTGTTATCATTATATACATGTTATAAATTAATATGTAATATCAAAAAACTTACGCTATTATAAAGTACAACATAATAACATACAAAAAGCATTATAGTATATAGGAGAGAAAATATAGTTCCAGATTACATGGAGTTCACAAAAACGCTATAGTTCACGTATTATGGCGTTTACCATTTGCTATCAAAGCCCATATTTGATGTAGTGAATCAGCGAAAATCTTTTCAATAGCTTCTATGAAAAGCTATGTGAGTTAGAAAATGGTGGAGCTTTATACCTAACTGGTGTTAGAAATTATTCTGTTAATGGTCTTTAAGAAGATGGTTTAACTAAGTTACTTCAAGCTAGTAACTTTGGAGTTCCTAAGGTACAAGTTGTTTATGGACTAACTATGGTATGCCTTGGATAAGACACAAAAGTGGAATGATACAATGTCTTAAGAAACCTAATTAGGTCGACGGTGGCAACAACATTGATATATCTATCTCAAGTACGACAATTTGTATGCTTTGGTCCGACAAGACTTCGTATTCATGGGGAAAATCATTTAAGTGTTCTCCAAGAGTCTTATAATAGAGGAGTATGCGGATGCAATGGAGAATTTGCTTTGGTTGTTCCTTTTTTTGAAGGTTAGGATGATGGTGATGATGATATTGATGAACCAATTTCAAAAGCATTTGAAATCTGCTTGTAGGAGTATCAATTTGGCTTTCTATTACCGTAGGATTAGTAGTTGTTAAGTTGCTATGTAATTTCATATTTTGAATTCGGCTATTATGAATTATGAAACTTTTTATCTTGTAAGTTCTCGAATTTGATAATCGTAATGCTTATTATGTTAAATGATGTGGTCATCTAAGTTTGCTTATTTCTCAAATTGGTTATCTAAATTTGATCAAGAGTAAATAGGAGAAGATGATTCGGGATTTTCTCTTTCACAAATATTTAAAACACAAATCATAATATGGTAATAACTATAGAATCATACATATATTAAAATATATTTTGCTTAGTTTATTTAAAATATTGTAAAATTAAAACTTCGCTTATAAATACTTATGTACATAAAGATGATTGTGTTGAACAAGCAAAAAAAGATTGTATGTACATATAAATTGCATATAAATAATTATGCTTTTATTCCATGGTAATATTTCTTGTTAATTAGTCGATATATTTGAAAATAAGCTAAAATTTTAGGAAAATATTATATTTTACGGAATTTTTTTTTAAAAAAAATTAAAATCAGTTTTTCTTTTTTGAAAAATGATGAAATGATTATATGGAAAGGAAACTATAACTTGAAAAATCAAATTAACAAAATAATATATTCTTGATAGATTATATAATATTTGTCTTCAAAAATAAAAGTTACAATTTTTCTTCCTCAAATATACTTCTATATAACCGACCAAAAAACACATTTTCTTCTTCATAATCGTATATTGCAAAATCAATATTTCAAATTCAGAAAAAAGGTAAGCATTCTAGTTACCAAATATTCTACTCGTTATTTACTTTCGATTTTACACGAGATCAGATTTTTTGAATTTTTTGTAATCTATAGTTATATATATTTTTCTTTTGGTCATTCTTATTTATATTTATTTGTAATTAGTATTATTATTCTGTTTGGTTTATTATTAATATATGTGTTGGTTTATACTTTGAATTCGTAGACAAATTCATTTTATACTAATTTATACGTAGTTTTCTTATGTTATATTATTATTTAAAAAAATAAAATAGGGTGCTTCAAAATTATATGTATTGTGAATACCAATTATATGAAAGTAATTTATACTCTGTATATAAAATCAAAACGTCATTTTTTTTATTTGTGACCAAAACGTCATTAATTACTATTGTATTGATATATTGTAAATCTTTGTCATTAAATATTTATTTTAATCCGAAATAAATTAATAAATTTATGTAAATAATTTTTTGGTTACAAATTTTATTAAAAATAGAAATTAGAGCTTTTTTATTGTGAAATGGTTTGATAATTATATGGAAGAAAAATTTTTCATTGAAAAATCAATTCAACAAAAAAAAATATTCTTGTTGGTTTTTATAAACGGTTATCATCCCAAAATTTTTAAAAACCATGTTGTTTCTTCAAAGAGAAAGAAAGATCGAAGATTGCAAAATTTTGGTAATCAATCGGATAAAAAATAAAAGGTAAGCATTTTGTTTAACCCAGATATTTCTTGTTATGTGCTTTCTTTTGTATACAATTTTAATATAATTTTGTATAGAAATTAATTTGATTTCTTAGATGCAAATACATAGAGATTCAAAAATGATCCTCTACATTGTCTCTTTTTAATCTATGACTTTCTATGATCAAATACATTTATTATAGATAAGCTTTTACAAATTTCTTTCCCAAATCTATTATAAGATGATGTTATGCCTGTTTTATTATCAACGCAAAATAGAATATAAACGACTTTAAATTTGTTTTGTGAACTACTACCATGATTTTTTAAAAATTACTAAATTTATTTGTTATGGTTTTTGAAAAAATATTAAATAGTAGTTTAGATTTTTTTGTTGAATAATAATATTGCTTTTATTTACTTAAACCATAATATATAGCATCATGGATTATATGTTGTTAAGATATACATCATTGGAATTTTAGAAAATTAATAAAATTTATATAGAGTGTAGAGATATTTAGTTTTGTTCCACAAATTAGTTTAAAGAACTAATATTTATTTTTAGAAATATTATAAATGTTTTTAGTAGTAATTATTATTTCTCTTGTTTGAATATTCATTCAAAATTTAGAATAGGAATAACATCAATATAAAGTGTAAAGCTACTTAAATTTGTTTTTTTGTCAGAACTTATAATTGTCTTTTTAAAACAACAGAAAATAAATTTTCAAAATAACTAAAAAGTGTAGTTGGAAAAATAATGAAAAAATGTCGTTCTTAGGAATGATTTTTATTTTCATTAGAAATTAGGACTTGAGTGAATTTATATATTAGTATTAATTATTTTAAATTTAATGTGTGAAATATATGGAGAATTGCAAAATGCCCCTTGAAAAAGGACATTTTCATCACTGCCCTCATTTTTTGGATATTTCCAAAAAGTGCCCCTCATTATGGAAAATTGACCAAAATACCTTTGTATTATTACTTTTATATATTTTTACAAACTTTTTTCCCGCCAAAAAAATTTTCCCGCCAAAAAACTTTTTTCCTGCCAAAAACAATTTTCCGCCAAAATTTTTTCTGCTTTAAGAAAAATTTTCCCGCCAAAAAAAATTATAAGGGAGTTTATAAATTTTTTTATAAGAGAGCTTATAAAATTTATAAGGCTTTATAAGAGAGCTTATAAAATTTTGAAGTTTTATAAGAGACCTTATAAAATTTATAAAGCTTTTATGATAGAGCTTATATAATTTATAAGGTTTTATAAGATAACTTATAAAATTTATAAGGTGTTAATAAGAAATTTATAAGGTGCTTATAAAATTTTATAACGTATTTACAAAAATTTATAAGAGAGCTTATAAAAATTAATAAGGCTTTATAACAGACGTTATAAAATTTATGAGGCTTTATAATAGAGCTTATATAATTTATAAGGCTTTATAAGATAGCTTAAAAAATTTATAAGATATTTATAAAAAATTTATAACGTGTTTATCAAAATTTATAAGGGTTTATAAGAGAGCTTATAAACTTTATAAGGTGTTTATAAAATATTTATAAGGTGTTTATAAAAATTTATATGTTGTTTAAAAAAATTTATAAGGTGTTTATAAAAATTTTGTAAAGATTTATAAGCGCACTTATAAAAATAGTTTGGCGGGAAAATTTTTTTTTGGCGAGAAATTGTTTTTTCCTTAAACTTTTTTTTCAGAATTCTATAAAAAAAAATTTTGGCGGAAAATTTTTAATTGGCAGGAAATTTTTTTTTTTGGCGGGAAATTTTTTTAACAATTCTATTGAGGGTATTTGAGTCATTTTGTATTAATGAGGGGTATTTTTGAAAAGATAAATGTCTAGAGGCATTTTTGAAAAGGGATACACTAAAAAGGGCATTTCTCAAAATTTCTCATATATATATATATATATTACACGATCCATAGATGTGTAGTATATTATTTATACCAAAATAATCATGAATATTTTCTTTTTAATGTAGATCAATACTATTAGAGTTATGGATTTCACACGAATACCTGAGAATATTTTACTTGACATTGTTGTTTGATGTGCAAGAGACGTGAATACTACTCGGTGTGTGAGATTAATGTCTCATAAATTTTGTGCGTTATGTGATAAAAAGTTCTAAGAGAAATCTTTTTAGAAGATGATCCAATCTATCTATTAGGAATTAACCATGCTCTTTTCCATAACTTTTATCAAAAGTTATATACAGTAGGTAATCCTGATGTCTTATGTAGAACTGCTGTTAGAAACTCGTTTCGAGATCATATTCTTATAGAAGGAATATATAAATTATTTTGAGTTTGTGTTAAAGGAATACTGGATGCGAAATTGGTTTATGGCTTAATTTGTGTATGTCTTGGATGGCATTTAAAAGAGGGAGGTTACACTTCGAAAACTCTACATAGGGAGAGAATAGGTAGACCATTGGCTTTTGTTAGAATTATTCGAGAAAATATCTGCTTTGGTCCAACAGATCTTCGTATGATAGGAGATAGTATGTTGAATGTTTTCAGATTGTCGTATGTTAGAGACAAATGCGTGTATAATGGAGAACAATTGGGTAATTTCCCTAGTTTCAAATGTTAAGATTTTATGGATAATGAAATCGATGCACCAATATTACAAGCATGTATAAACTGCTTATGGGAGTACGGATTCATATTCCACAAAATTAGAAATATTTTAAGTAGTTAAGTAATGAATTTTAAGTTGTAATGTAATGAATTATAAGTTGATATATAATGAATTTTAAAATATTTTATGTATTTGAAGATGTTATATTTAGAAATTATTAAACATCATTTTTCTATATGGTTTTACTATCAATATATTATAATGTAATATATTTTTTTATATTTGAGTATCCAAAAACTACAAATTAAAATGTAAAACAAAACACATTAAAACGCAACATTAGTAAAAATGTTAAACTTAAAAATATAATTGGCCTTTAATTAATAGTAGTTTAATCTATTTTTAAATTAATATTTAATATTTAATATTGTAGTAATTTTAATATTGTAGTAATTTTAAAATTGTTAATTTAATATTGTAGTAATTTTAAAACTTGCTTAAGTTATAAAGAATTTACTATTTTACTAATTTTGTTCTTTTCCTATATATGACAACCTTATCTATATTATTTAATGTAGATTTGCAAATGGTTGAATTGTTTTTTTTTGTCAATATTGGGTCACAACTGGCCGGCTCATTAGCCAAGTTCCTGCATAATATAGGCGGCGGGACTAGATCCTGAAACATGCAAGTACGCCTGCCTTTAATAGACTTACCACCTGCTCCTAGGCTAAATGCCATTTACTGATTAAATTGGTTTATGCCTGCAATTTTGATTTTGATTAGAATATAAAAAATATTGCATTAATAGGGGATAAAACATATAGATTATAATCGTAATGAACAACAGATTTGTTCTGAAACTTTTATTTAAATATCACAAAAACTAATAAATCTGTTGAAGAAGAACCACTAATGGTTTAAACTATCTCTATTGATTAGTTCATGTCATTTTGGTTTACAAATTGATTTTAAGCAAATTAAGAAGTTGTCTAACAATTTCTTCTTTAGACTTTTTATTAGTAAACAACCGAGTGAACTTTATGAAAAAATGCAAATATAATTTTAAATTCATAAAAATACAAAGGAAAAATTGAAAAAAATAATTATAGGATAAAATAATAAACAAAAAGTTCAAAATAGTTGAAATATGAAAAACTCCAACTTTTTTAAATTGAATAAAAAAACATAAATACTATCGTCTTAGTTATACTCTTCTTCTAGTGTATTTGTGACTTCATGATTCCATAAACATGCTCGACACACGGAAGAGGAATATATGTTTTCACTTCCACCATAGTTATATCAAGCAATGTTGATACGAAGAAGCCTATTAGTTGAACTATCGCAATGACAATTCTCTCTAAAGTATAATGTCTTTAACTCGAATATAACACAATTGGTGACATTAATCCTGATATATGTGTTGATCAAACACCGTAGACTATGGAAATTTTTCATTGTTGATGACATAAGAGGCATAAGAAAAGATGATAGAATTGTAAAACCTTGATGTTTTGTAGCTTGTCCACGACATATGAGAATAATTCCATAAAAGTATTTTGCCTCATGACAACCACCTTGTACAACATCACATGCAATGTTAGACCTTCAACCATACAATTATCATAGAAATAAGTCAATATTACCAAACGACACAACACATTTTGGGGTTACGAAGAAGTTGTAATTTGTTATATTTCATGTAGATATTCGAGGATCGTCTCAATATGGCCAGAATGGTTCTTCCTCCATAAAAAGTGAGTATAGAAGACGATGATCATAACATATAGATTTGAATTTTTTGAAAACCAATCTGAGGTGACGGGCAGAAGATAGAGATGAACAAGCACATTTCAAAGTAATTTCTAGTAACATGTCATTGTATAATTCTATGATAGAAATTGTGTTGATTGATGATTTTTGGTAAAAAAACCATCAAACAAGAAAAGATAAGAGAGAAAATAACCTAATAAAAAAATTTAGAAAAATTATGAAAAGATTATAATGAAGGAGATGTAACTATATTGTTTGGTTTGGTTTAAATATTTATAAAGGAAAAAGTTGTGGGATCAAAAACCCTATATTGTTGTTAGGATTTGAGTAATCAGTTATTAGGTTATTTTTACTAATACTAATAATTGTATATCTTTGCTTTACATAATTGATATTAGAGGAATTTTGAGAAATACCATTTTTAGTGTACCTCTTTGCAAAAACGTCCCTTAAAATTTATATTTTAAAATAGGCCCTTTATTAATAAAGAAATGATGAAAATACCTTCAAACAGTTATATATTTTTTTTGTACCAAAAAAAGTTTTTCCACAAAAAAAAAAAATTTTCCCGCCAAAAACTTTTTTGAAAATAATTTAAAAAAAACAATTACGGAAAATATAACTTTCCTACCAGAAAGATTTTCCCGCCAGAATTTTTATAAACATCTTATAAATTTTTATAGGTGCCTTATAAATTTTTATAAACACCTTTTAATTTTTTTATAAACACCTTATAAATTTTATAAACTTTCTTAACCCTAGGCATAACGGAAAACAACACAGGTATTTAAGGGTACAGTCCGAAAACAGATAGTTCGGAAAACTATTTATATTTCCCAAAAGATTCCCAAAAGAAAATGGGATAGGTAATTTGGGTATCGGGTTTGGTACAAGATATTTGGGACTCAAATATAACTTCCCCAAATAGTTCTCCAGTTATACTAAATCGGGTACGGATTTGGGAAAGGTACAGGACAATCGGTAATCATAAAAATATACCACTATAATAAGTTACTATGACTAATATAACAATATATATATATATATATATATAAGAGATCACCAATAGAGATTACCAATAATAACATATAAGATATTTTGTTACGTCAAAAAGATAACATTGGAGAGCCCATTATATATTGATTTGTTGAATATATAAGCCTAATACTTGAATTCAATATTTATATCTAATATATTTTGGTATTTTTTGATATAAGTAAATACCTGATGGGAATTTAGGGAAATCCCAAACCCATTTCCGACTCTTTTCCTTACCCATTTAGAAACAATGTTTAGACCCAAACAATAAGTTGTTATCTTCTTTTCTCGAAAAGTACGGTAATTTCAGGAAGGGAACATGGCGGGACGGGACGGGAATCCCGTTATGCCCAGGGTTAAGCTCTCTTATTATAGATTTTTTATAAACACCTTATAAATTTTATAAGGTCCCTTATAAAGCCTTATAAATTTTAATAAATACTTTATAAATTTTTATAAACACCTTAGAAATTTGATAATCACCTAATAAATATTTATAAACACCTTATAAATTTTTATAAGCACCTTATAAATTTTTTATAAACACCTTATAAATTTAATAAGCTATCTTGTAAAGGCTTATAAATTTCATAAGCTCTATCATAAAGTCTTATAAATTTTATAAGGTCTCTTAGAAAGCCTTATAAATTTTATAAGCTTTCCTATAAGAAAAAACTCCTTTATAAAAAATCTTTTGGAGGGAATATATTTTCGTTAATGGGAAAAAAAAGTTGTAGCAAAAAAGAAAATTTTTTTTTGGCAGGAAAATATAGTTTAGCAGGAAAAAAGTTTATAAAAAATAATCTAAGGGTACTTTGATCATTTTTCCATAATGAGAGACATTTTTTGAAAATATCTATAAAATGAGGGCAGTAATTAAAATGACCTCCTTTAAGGGGCATTTTTGTAATTTCCCCTTGATATTATGTAATTCTTTTAGAATTGTCAACATTCCAATCAAATAGATTCTAGGATCAAAATTTGGAGTATTATCTTTTTAGAGAAATTTTTTAATACTATACGAAAAATATTTTTATTAGAATATTGAAGGAATCTAAATATTTAAAAAACTAAACACTTTGAATCATAATTTGTGAATAAATTTTTTTTCTTGATCACTAAAAGTTATATTAATGAAATGAGTGCAAATGTAAAGCTATAATTTTATATCATACTAAAAACAAACACAACAGTACAACTTTTGTTACATGATAACTATGTATTTGCTTCCTCAAACTTACTTGAAAATCTATGATGCCGCACTAAATCAAGTAATGATTTTAGTTTTTTTGCAGTGAACACACTAAATATATTTTAGGTTTTAATTTATTAGAAGTTAAAGTTTGAATTATAAATTTCAAAAACATGTAAATTAGTCGTTGTTTCAGTTAAATTTAGATCATTTATATTATTGTTATGAGTAGGAAAATCTAAAGGTTGAACCTATAATTTTCGAATTTAATAATTTTAATGTATAATATGCATAAAATTTGATTAAAATATTGTTGACTAAGATTTATTATTTTCTATGGTACCAAGTAAAAGAACAAAACTTTTTTTCCTGTGTATGGTGAAAACCTTTTATTTTTTCCGAACAAAAAATACAAAACAGTTAAATTGAAACAAAATCTTTATATGAATCCAATTTCCAAGTGTTTTAAAACATATATTATATTCATAAAAATTCTCAATGGAATATTATAAATAAACGATAACAAAACATTAATGTAAAGTAATGTTATAAGTGTATAAATTCTGGAAAATTTCATTGTAAACAATATTCATCGTCTTGCTCTGACTGTTTTCATCTTTATCCAAAATTAGCACCTTTATTAATCTTTTATTTTTTAGATTTCACTCTACAAACAGCTGACCATGAGAGAATACATGTTTTGGAAGAAATTAACCAACCTTTTTTAGTGTCTGACTTTGACTTTTATTGACACTCATAGCAAAGACAACATATATAGGAAATTGTCTATGACACATTTTGAATGATAATTTTGTATCTGAAGGACATATTACCATTCTAGTGATTAATATCTTATCACCAAGTTTGTCACAATAATTATACATGCTTCAATGACTTGTTTAGCCATTTGAGTAACTTGCAGTCTTGTCCAATTACATAGTCCAGCTTTAGCGTCGGTATTCCTCATTAGTATAATAGGAGCACCGAATTTCAATTTCATAGAATGATTCGATAAACCACACATCTTAATATTATTAAGAAAATCTGGTGTAAAGATCATTGTATCAATCAAATAAGAATCAGTTGGACGAAGGCTATCTGCACTCAAATAAGTCATTTCATCACCTGCAAGTAATATAAAAATTAAATTATTTAAAAATTGGTAGGGTGTAATTAAATTATTAATGATATATTAAATTAAATTATAGACACATTTATAGAACAAAAATGAATAATAAAAATCAAAGTTTTTTGTTAAAAATGTACCTAATAGAAGTGAAAGCATGTGATCATTAATTAGATCAACATCCATGTTTGTGGAACATAATATAGCCCTATCTTGAAAGAACATTGGGCATAGAGATGATCTAAAAAATTACCATATACTTCTAGACATATAGATATGACTGAATTAGATGTTCCTATAGTAAGTAATTGATCCAACATATCAATTAGAACTTCACTCGAATTAGGTTCATTAATTCTACCATTCCCAATGGCAAGAATCCAATCTGAAAAACGTTGAATTTCTTTAGACTCCTCCATTTTTCTAATAGAACAAGATAATAGCCTCATATTCTTTGTCAACCTCAGAACTTTACAATTGTTCCATAGATAGGATGAGTTAGATGCTACCATTACAGTATCGGCTCTACCACCACCAAAAATGACGAGTTAAACTTGTCTAAAATCACCACAAAACCATAAATATGGTTCAGTACAGAATGTACCATGTTATCATAAATAATTTTCTGCTCATGGGTCAACGGTTGCACCTATGCATTGTGATATGCCTTTAGCTGGGTAGAATTATAGTTGAGCTCCTCCAACAAATATTGATTTAGTTTAACATGAGTATAAAAAGCATCTAAATGTGGCAACGATGAATACCTTGAATATGAAGTACCATTAGACTTCAAAACGGAATGCAACTCAGCGAAGGTGAAATTCCGAATTTGATCTTTGTTTAACATAAGATCTATGTAAATAAGAAAAATTTAGTTTCTTCAAATGTTTTTTTTAAAGATAAAGTTAGTAACAAATATTCAGTCAGATATATAATAAAAAGTAAATTTTTGTCTTTACTTTTCAGTAATGTCCGTTTTTTATAAGAATATCCCTTGATAACAATTTTCAAGTAGCTTCCCAAACGGTTTCTAGAGAGATTATGCTATTACATAATAGCATATGCACAAAAGCCTGTCGCAAAAAAAGATGATGTTGTCCATTGACTTGCACTTTGAATTGTTTAAGCATACTCTAACTCATCATCTAATAATCCTCTAGCAACACATGCCTTTTTGAAAGTGTTGTATACTACACCATCTACTATTCTGATATCCTCATAGCATGTTGGACCTCTCTCCTTGTTAAGTAGAATTCTAAAGAAATATAATTCCTTAAGTGGATGTGGAACATAGTAAATCCTACCAACAGCAAATCTCGTTGTTTTCCTTTCGTTCCATGATTTGGCATTTTTGTTATACATATACTTGGAAGGAAATTCGGCATATGTAAGTTTTCTTGCTTGGGGATCATTTTTATTTTGTTCCATCCAAGCAATAAACATAGACTGATCAATAGAATTTTGATTTACAACACTCTCAACCGGATCATCATCTTTCTAGACCAGAAAATGTTGATTCTTTTTATGGAAAGATAGCTTCTCAACAGGAATTGATCTATAGTGGATTGGAAAGGCCAAAATTCTCAAAGCTGCTTCACAAGCAGATATATACCTATGTATAAAGATTTTCACCAAAAATGGAATACATATCATAAATAAATTAATAATATGAATTGAGAAAATAATAGTGTAGAAGAAAAATTATTAAAAATATATGACCAATTTAAGTTATACTTGAGTTACCTAAAATAAAATATAACTTAATTTCACCCACATCTTCTTGATCTACATCAGTCTCAGGGTCTTCGTATTGTATATCATTACTAATAGCTTCAATATTAGATCTCCTTAGACCAAATGCTATTCAATCATGTCCTTTGTGAATGTACTTATATATGTACTTCACTGCGGATGATTGGTTACACTACTCTACATTTATAAGAGCTCTATATCAAACTGATTAAAGTCTATCTGAGGAACCGCATACCTATTATCACACTGAAAATCATTCTTCACAACAAATCGACCATTATCATGATGCCTATAAA
Source organism: Lepidium aucheri (assembly GCA_900406435.1). NCBI lineage: Eukaryota > Viridiplantae > Streptophyta > Magnoliopsida > Brassicales > Brassicaceae > Lepidium > Lepidium aucheri. Next base: position 24,486 of record OVBA01002714.1, read on the forward strand.
CAGGATAACAATCTTCATCAACAGTTGTAGACTCATTGTATCATTTTGTATAAAACTTAGAGCATTTTCCTTCTTTCATACACGAAGAATTCATGTTAACAGAACCACATGGACCATGAATCATCATTTGCTTGATAACATCATAATACTCTGGGTCTTAAGGTTTGTCTAGAATCTCTGCACTAATTATCTTGTCAATGTGTTCAGCACTCGGGTACTTGTTATTTTGATGCATAAACAACATAATATGTGCATGAGTAAGTCCTCTTTTCTTGAATTCAACCATATACATGGCTGTAAATATACATTTAAGAAGATAAAATCGCGAAACAAACTTTAAATCAATTACGATTTTTCATATAATAAAAATTGTTGACAAACAACATTTTATATACTACTTGGTGTAAAATAAATAAATTATATAAGATATAATTTTTTAATTAAAACGACTTTATACTATGGTAAATAAATGTAAATAAAATAAATGTAGCAGTTTTGCCAAAAACACTATTCACGGGTCAAATCGTTTAAGACGTTGTGTAAGTTCATTTTAAATAATCTACATATAATACCAGGTCTATCTTCAGGACGTAGACCTCTCTTTTGTAGAAATCTTGTTGTTTCTGGTCATTTAGGACTGCATGTAAATATGATAAAAAATCAGAAAATCCGAGATACTTACATATAGTCATTGCACCTATGTAATTTTGTCTTATGAACCTTTCACCACCAACAAAAGAAGAAGAAATGAGAATCCTAGAACCATGATAAACAAACTCAACATCTCCTTGATCAGCTGTCTCTTTGACACTTGCATAAGTACCAGTTTTGATTGATTTATCCTCAAATAATGCATGTTGTTAGACTCGATAGCTGTATGACCATCAATCCAAAATTGCTGAAATAAACTTCTAGAACAAATAATAATTTTTGACTTATTATCCCTTTCTTGAATACGATATGCAAATCATTGTCTCAAGGTTAAATGCTTTTTTTTCGTACCACACCTTTCTGACAAAAGAATTCTCAATACCCAACCTCCACCCATCTTCTCTTCTTGAAAATATAAAAGGATACTAGATAGGCAAATAAGATGGACATAGCTCACTTATCCTTTTCAGCTTACCAAATTTTCGCTCTATCACAATATCTCTTTTATCCATGCCAAGAATAAAATCACCAATAACCAATGCAACAACTTTGGAAGAAACAGGATTATTGTATAACCATCCATCTTTATCACGTGAATTGAGCAAGATAAAATATAATGTTTCAGTATCTTCTTCTCTAAACCCTTCTTTGTATGTGTTGAACGATTTGACATAAGGATTTACTTCATTTAACATTTTACTAAGAATCTCGATAGTGTTCGTTACCTATTAAGAGATTCATGATTGTTGTTGTCCCTGTTAGAACTAAAGAAAACTAATAAGTAAAGCGTATTATAGGTTTATAAAATTTAATAGATGCAGTATAGTAATTATTAACACATATAATTACCAGTAAGCTCGAAGTCTATTTATGATCTTGTTAGAAGTATCATGAATATAAAGCTACAAGAACTTTAGATCACCATTTTCTAGAACCATACTTCCCGTAAAATGGTAATTCTCAACGTGAATTCTGTAAATTTTAGGAACACGTCCTTTATTTATTGAATGGTCAATCTTGCCACGAAGAGACATAAAAGAAACATCATGTTGTATACTCTTATGTTTTCTCTGAAATTCTGAGTTCTTTCATTATGGCCGCTGATAATATCAATTAACTCTTGTGGTCCAAGTTGTAGAAGTGGCAATTTGATTTTTTCATGCATACAAGAATCTTTAAATGATATGTTCGTAAAGTTTTTCTTTTTATGCAACCTCTCTCCATAACAGTGAGCAGCACCACAATGTACATATTTGTAAACTGGATCCCCATCGTCTACATAATATGTTTATTTTGTAATAATGACATAAAAATCTTATATATTAAAGAAACATAATACAATACAATAAGGATATATAACTTTTAATGAATTCACATTATATTGTATATCCTCCATTATTGTATGAGCATTAGAGTAAGCATTACAACTATTATTAGTTTGTAAAATACTACCAATATGTGTTGTAGTACTAACAGCTTCCTCATGTTCACTACCTGAAAATTAAACTCAAAGTATATCATCTAGAGATTCTCCCTCACTAACAAGTTCGATATACGAATATGCAAATTAATATGCAAATTCGATAGTAATTAGATAATCTATATAAAAGTGTATACAAAATAAATCGTTATTGAAAACTTATACCAATAATTTTATTATTGATCCCTTGGACTGATGAACCTGTATTGTTTGGTACATAACTTGAACCTTGAGAAAGCTTGGTATGTAAGTTATGTCTTTTCCCAAACATTTTAGCAATTGAATTAGTATATAAAGTATCTTGGTTGGTAGATTTCTTTTTATCTACATACAAAATTTATGGATTGTATAATTAATCACTATGTAAGCAACACATTGTTAAAATTTAACCAAATAAAAATTTATGAATAAAAGAAATTTAAAACATAATTTGGAATAAATAAATATTGAATACTTTCCTGAATTTTGAAAAACAGTTCTTGCAGGAAGGTTAATCTGGGTAGAACCAAGATTTGTAATATCTCCCAAGATAGATTGGTTACGATTTACTGTTCCAACATTGGTTTCTTTAGAATCAGCTCCATTTGGTAAATAAAAAATTCCAACAATAAAAAATAGTAGCAGCAATAACTTTAAAGGTTATAATTTATCGTAATAAAAATGTATACCATTTTCAGAATTGAAGGTCTTCTATTTCTTAGATGCTCTTGAAGTAACCATAGTTGATTCATAGTTTTTAGGCTTGAATTTTTTATACATATAGACAAAAAAACCCATCGACTAAAAAATTAATAAAACCTTTACAAGTTTTGAATACAATAAGATTATATAGAATAATGGGTAATAAAAATTCATATGAAAAGGTAATACCTAGAATGTGTAGATATGAAACAAACCGATAAAAGACTAAAAATCTGATAATTGCAGAAGAAAGTAATGTAGATCGAAAAATAGTAAAAAGAAAAGACTAAGTTTAGGATTTACTTGTGCTAGTAGTGCATTAATAAAGCTATTACGGCTTAAACCATACTTATCAGAATACTATATTCGATATAAATATTTATGTGGAACAACATACTTAATAATTTATTAAATTAAACATTCTCTTAACAAAAATAATTAATTTCATTGATATTGTTTCCCAATAAATTTCAATTGTTTAAATAAATTTAATCATATATATTACTCCATGAACTAATAAGTACCCTAGGAGTTAAACTGTAGATTATAATATATAGTAGATTATTAATTGTATAAACATATGTTTTGAAACAATATTTATTCTGAAAAAGACCAACTATACATAATAATTATTGGAATCATTGAATGTGAGAGTTATTTTTTAAGTTATAATAATGACATATATTATTAAAAATATTCAGACGAAAAAAACACTTAAAACTAATGATAATTCCTATAACAAACTCCTAATCATTTGAGAGATTTAAAATATTTATAATCAGATAATATTAAAAAGTATGATATAATAATAATAATAAGCCATTAACGTAGAGAACTAAGTATTAATTTTAAAAATGACATTTACTAAAATAAAATAATTTTGAATACATTAAATCGTTAACAAATGATTTCGTTCATCGGAATAAAAAATAAATAATTGCAAGAAAATTGTTTGCTGAGTGCTTGTTGTGTTATCCATCTCTGTCAGTATTTTGTAACATGTAATTACAAAATATTGTAGTAAAAAGGAAAATAAAAATTCAACTAAGTTAATAGTAATTTGGTAAAAATTTATTTACTTTTCATACCTCAATAGACTCGAATTCATTGAGCTTCTCCTTTAACTCGTGCTTAATGACCAGTCTATTTATTTTATACAAGTTTGGTGCACCATGCAAAATATTTTTTTTATGTGCACCATGCAGAATATGTTTTTTCTTTACATCGACTACAAATACAAATGATTTTCCTATTAAATTACTAATAAGAAGAGGTAGATTTGCTGGATTTCTTTTCTGGAATATAACCAAAAATGATTAAAAAAAATTAAGTTACATAAGAGTATAAAATATTTTGGTTGTAAAAGTACAATGCAAATTTTGAGTTACCTGGCCTCAGACGGATCAAAGAAGTTTAGTAGCAGTCAAGTTAAGTAAACAAAATCCAATGTAATCAGAGATAAGGAAAGTCGATTCAGCAGTATTGTCACCAACAACCACATGAATAGTGAACCTAGCAACATGAATTTGAGAAAACTATCAAAAATATATAATTTTTGTGATCAAATGAATGATGATATTCACAAATGTTAAAAGATTGAGAAATTTATGTTACTTACTTCGAACCAACATAAGTGACAATGGCTTCACACATTTCACAATCCAACATACGTTTAACATAGTAAACATGCTCTTCATCATCGATATAATTCACTTTTTCTTTGCATTTATAGCAAATAACATTGCACCAATTATAATTACAATCGATTGCAAGAATTGATGCAAAAGTTGTATAACTTCCAATCTATATATTACATTAAATCATAATTTGGCATTAAAAACATAATATTTTCAAAGATGATTTACTCAACTAGTGTAAAACTATAGGGAAATGACTTAAATAGTCTGAAATTATCAAAAATGACTCAAATACTCTTCTTTTTTTAATTGCCATTTTTAGATTTGGAAACAAAACTGTAATAACGAAAATGCCATAAATAAAAAGTGCCATGTCAGCCTGCCAATCGCATAGGTCTGCCGCTAAGATCTACCAAAGCTCAACCAAGCTCAACCAAAGCTCAACCAAGCTCAACCAAGCTCAACCAAAGCTCAATCAAAGCTCAACCAAGCTCAACCAAAGCTCGTCCACTATGTGGTAGAGTTTAGCAGTTGTTTGATAGTGGGGTAGAGTTTGGGAGAGTTAACGAGCTAGTGTAGTAGAGTTGGTAGAGTTATAGGATAGAGTTTGGTTGAGTTATATGGTAGAGTTTGGTAGAGTTTTATTTGATAGTGTGGTAGAGTTTTATTTGATAGTGTGGTAGAGTCTTTTAGATTCAGGGACGCTAGTGTTGTGGAGTTTGGTAGAGTTATATGGTAGACTTTGGTTGAGCTCGTCCACTATGTGGTAGAGTTTTATTTGATAGTGTGGTAGAGCTTGGTTGAGCTCCACCAAAGCTCAACCAAAGCTCAACCAAGCTCAACCAAAGCTCAACCAAAGCTCAATCAAAGCTCAACCAAAGCTCAACCACAACTCAACCTAACTCAACCAAAGCTCAACCAAAGCTCAACCAAAGCTCAACCAAATCTCAACTAAAGCTCAACCAAGCTCAACCAAAGCTTAACCAAGCTCAACCAAAGCTCAACCAAAGCTCAACCAAAGCTCAACCAAAGCTCAACCAAAGCTCGTCCAACTGTGTGGTAGGGTTTAGCAGAGTTTTGTTTGATAGTGTGGTAGAGTTTGGTAGAGTTAATGAGCTAGTGTAGTAGAGTTTGGTAGAGTTATAGGGTATAGTTTGGTTGAGTTATATGGTAGAGTTAGCAACACTAGTGTGGTAGAGTTTGGTAGAGTTATATGGTAAAGTTTGGTAGAGTTAGCGATGCTAGTGCGGTAGAGTTATATGGTAGAGTTTGGTTGAGCTCAAACCACTGTGTGGTAGAGTTTCATTGAGTTTTATTTGATAGTGTGGTAGAGTTCGGTAGAGTTAGCAACACTAGTATGGTAGAGTATGATAGAGTTATATGATAAAGTTATATTTAAATCAATCAAAATCTACCAAATGAGAAACTAACAATCGAGACTAAACCCAGAAAATTTAAATGCTCAAACTTAGAATACAACATTTACATTTACCAATTAATAACTTGAATATTTAGATATAGGTTAGAAATATCTCAAACCCTAGGAAAAACAAAATCAATATCAATATGTTAGAAACCCATTTCGATTTGGTCAAAACTATACGCTTTGGAGATCAAAATTGCAAAACATATAGGGTATTGCTTTTTATTTGAAGTTTTAAATCGTGAAAATAGAGAAAGACGAAGAAAACACCGCGAAAAGAAGAAGAACAGGAGGAAGAAGAAAAAGTGAAAGAAGAAGAGAAGAAGAAAAAGAAAAAGAAGAAGAAAAAGGAAAAGAAAAAAAAGAAGAAGAAAAAAGAAGAAGAAGAAGAATGAGGAAGGAAGAAGATGAAGATGCAAGACATTTCTTCGTCTTTTTTTTTCTTTTTTTTTTCTTTTTTTAATGACAATTCTGTAAATAAGTGGACAAGTCACTTTTTGTGACTTTTCCCACACTTTTTTTGTCCAACTTTTTGGAGAGTATTTGAGTCATTTAGGTATAATTGTAGAGTAGTTGAGTAATTATTTTTATTTTAAAACATAAAGGGTGATTTACTAATGGTGCATGAAATATGTCGTTTTACTAAAGTAGTTTATAATTATTGATAGTTACTATAATGGTGAATAATTTACTAGACTAGTGTCATATTTTATTTTAAATACGATATTACCCTTTTTTTGTTTGAAAAAAAATATTTACGAAAATGCCATTAATGAAAAATGCCACATCAGCGATTCCTAGAATTTAAAGTCTACCAAACTAAACTAAGTCATGTGTAGTAGACTTTATATGAGAAGGTAGACTTTGTAAAATATTAACTATCCTTTGTAGTAGACTTTAAAATCTAGAATTTTAGGCGAAAAATCTACGTGTAGTAGAATTTAAATCCTAGTGTAGTAGACTTTGTTTTCTGTTAACAATCCTTTGTAGTAGACTTTAACCTCAAGAATTTGAGGCAGAAAATCTACGTGTAGTAGACTTTAAATCCTAGTGTAGTGGACTTTATTTTCTGTTACCAATCCTTTGTAGTAGACTTTAAAATCTGGAATTTCAGGCGAAAAACTACGTGTAGTAGACTTTAAATCCTAGTGTAGTAGACTTAGTTTTCTGTTAACAATCCTTGGTAGTAAACTTTAAAATCTGGAATTTCATGCAAAAAATCTACGTGTAGTAGACTTTAAATACTAGTGTAGTAGACTTTGTTTTCTGTTAACAATCCTTTGTAATAGACTTCAACCTCTAGAATTTCAGGTGAAAAACCTAAGTGTAGTAGACTTTAAATCCTAGTGTAGTGGACTTTGTTTTCTGTTACCAATCCTTTGTAGTAGACTTTAAAATCTGGAATTTCAGGCAAAAAATCTACGTGTAGTAGACTTTAAATCCTAGTGTAGTAGACTTTGTTTTCTGTTAAATATCCTCTGTAGTAGACTTTAAAATCTAGAATTTAGGGCAAAAAATCTCCGTGTAGTAGAATTTAAATCCTAGTGTAGTGGACTTTGTTTTCTGTTACCTATCCTTTGTAGTAGACTCTAAAATCTGGAATTTCAGGCAAAAAATCTACGTGTAGTAGACTTTAAATCCTAGTGTAGTAGACTTTGTTTTCTGTTAAATATCCTCTGTAGTAGACTTTAAAATCTAGAATTTAGGGCAAAAAATCTCCGTGTAGTAGAATTTAAATCCTAGTGTAGTGGACTTTGTTTTCTGTTACCTATCCTTTGTAGTAGACTCTAAAATCTGGAATTTCAGGCAAAAAATCTACGTGTAGTAGACTTTAAATCCTAATATAGTAGACTTTGTTTTATGTTAACAATCCTTTGTAGTAGACTTTAACCTCTAGAATTTTAGGCAAAAAACCTACGTGTAGTAGACTTTAAATCCTAGTGTAGTGGACTTTGTTTTCTGTTACCAATCCTTTGTAGTAGAATTTAAAATCTGGAATTTTAGTCGAAAAATCTACATGTAGTAGATTGTAAATCCTAGTGTAGTAGACTTTGTTTTCTGTTAAAAATCCTTTGTAGTAG
>OVBA01002715.1:0-32432 GCA_900406435.1 Lepidium aucheri
GAATTAGGGACGAAATCTGGTCTTGTAATATATATGTCTTCTTGTAGTGACCGTATGAAAAAAAAATTGTAAAAAACATTCATTATAAATTTTTAATGTCAATTTTCTTTATTTATTGTTAAAAATAAGTGAAATAATTTATTAATTAGTAGAGAGTTTACAGTGAAAAACCTCTGGAAAAAGACTCCAACATTTCGGGATAAAAAATCAGTTTATAGTATAGTAATCTAGAAATCAAAGACAAAGGTCGAGTACGTGTGGCCTAGTGGTAGAGGCCACTTTAGCATTTCTCAGACACCCGAATTCGATTTCTTCTAAATGCAAAAGGAAGGAAAAAAATTGGTTATGGATCAGATCTTTATCGATCCCATTAATAATAAAAAGAATAAGTAAGGTTGACAAAAAAAATGAAAGACAAAGGAAAAAAATATGAAAACACTCTTTATTCCCTATAAATTTAGAACCCTTGATTATATTCCCTTAACCATATCAATCCACACAATTATTATGCCTTCATCGTCGACATATACTAAGTTTTGATTTCAACATCAAATCTCTCACTCATTCATTACTTTAAAGCTCACTCTCTTTAGAAAATCCTTTCCTAAAATTATTAATCAGTCCCCACAAGAAAGGAAAAACTTTGCTTTCATCTTCGATGTGTATGTTTAATAATCCAATTGAAATTCTAGATAGATATGAATCCATGAATGATAATGACTAAATAAGTTGAGTGTATAATGTGATAATGTCCAAATGAAAAAGAACAAAAACTAGTCATCAAAATCATGTGTTTTAAAGTGGAGCTTGTTACTACCACACTCGAAATCCTTGTCAAAGGCATGCAAGTTACGACAAAACATAAACATACATAACACATAAAAATAATGAAGTCTAGAAAAGTGAGAAATCTAATTTGACAAGACAAGTGAGAATGAGATCTTTGGTTATTGATTATACAAACCCCACTATACATCACTTCCTATGCCAAGTACGAAATCTGCAACTAGCATTAGATTATGGCCACTCTTTATGAAGATTTAGAAGAAAAAAGAACAATTTAAGACTTAAGATTATATGGTCCAAAGCATAGACAAGTGAAGTCACAACTTTGATTCTCAAGACTTTCGGCTGAGAATAACTCAAACCTTTAAATAATAAGTTCTGCATTTTAGAACTCTAAATGAATGAACTACCATGATGTGTACGTATCAATTAAAAGTTTTTTATGGTACATATCAATCAATTATTTGTTATTGATATATCAATTTCAATATTAAAGATTACTTAGATAATATATTTGGTCAAATGATTAAATGTACAGGTTCACAATTATATCCACTACTAGAGTTCGACTTCAATTAATCATGTAACCTTAATTATATGATAAGATTCAGAATTTGATTTAGAGTTTGCATATGAATCGAATGTTATCGAACTAATCGTTAAGAGAAAAATTAAATAATTGACTAAACGGGTTAAAAAGTAGACATAACTATTAGTTATAATGTTAATAATAAGTTAGCCCCCAAAAAATGTTAAAAATAATTTTTTTTTGTCAACCATTTTTTTTTTGTCATTAGGCCACAAGTAGTCGGTTCATTAGTCAAATTCTTACATAATGTATGCAATGAAACTTGATCTCTGGACTGCAAATGCATCTATTTTTAGTAGACTTACCACCTACAACTAGACCAAATGTTACCTGCCAACAATTAAATAACAATATCCTATCTATATTTTAACCTCTCTCCTGAAATTTCAAACAATATCACATGGAAATTATGTTATTCTCTAGAATCGTACTGTGGTGGAAAAAATATCCAAATTTGATTTAAGTACATGACGAAAGGTACCTAGTAATAATATTGTACTCCCTGCTTTTCATATTAGTTGTTATTCTAGGCTAAATTTTTTGTTTTACTTTAGTTGTCATTCTAGTTTTTCAATGTAGTTCTTAATACAAAATTATCTCATTTGCCCATACTTAAGTAATTAAAATATTAAATGGTTTAGAATTTTAATAGTCAAATAAGGGCATAAAAGAACATTTACATATTTTCTTAATATGTGTACAAAACTCTAGAATGACAACTAAACTGAAACGGACGAAGTATTAAACAAAAAAAAGTTTAATACCTAAACATAATTTTCTAAAAATTAATATATGTTAGTAATTATATATTATAACAAGAGTTATGGTAAGAAAGGCAATGGTCATTTTTTTTTCAAATTGTTATCATAATGATTACATAGATTTTATACATATGCATATTTGTGGAGAGATGTATCGATTGATGAATGCATTAATTGCGATGAAGTTATAAGATTTTTTGAAACAAGACTTTGGTGATGTGAGTTTGAAGATGATCACGACATGAAGCAGAGTAGTAAAATGTTTTTGCTACGTTGAGAAATGTGAAGCTAACGTCACGGATTGTGTCACTCTCCGACAATACTAACTCAACCATTTCCTCCATCTCCTTCTCCATTCTCCTTCTTGTCTTCTCCTTCTCATCGTTTCTTCTTGCCTGCATTTAAACCATTCATAATTGTTTCACACTTAATAGACCCATAACATATATTAATACATTCTTTATCAACAATTAGATCAACAATTTTCAATCATCTCATAATAAAAACCCTACATGGAGTGTGCAACTATTGAAGTCGACCTCCGACAATAGAAACATGGATTTACACTTAATAAACCTATAACATATAATATTTTATCAACAATTAGATCAGAAAAGTCCTAAAACTCTTTTACGCAAAGTTATACGACTACCTGAAATCGTAATTGTTTCACACTTAATAAACCCATAACATATAACAATACATTTTTATCAACAATTAGATCGACAGTTTTCAATCAATAATAAAAACCCTACATGGAGTGTGCAACTATTGAAATCGAGACATGGATTCACACTTAATAAACCCATACCATATAATATTTTATCAACAATTAGATCGGAAAAGTCTATCGATAGCTAAAACTCTTTCACGCAAAATTATACGACTTTCTGAAATCGAACTCCACCAAAAAAACACATAGATATTTAACTACATAACCAAAAGTTTATTGTAACTTATTTATTACCTTTAAGTATTGACGAGGATGACAGATTCGATTGATGATTTCTGAGAGTCGAATAAACCGAGGATGAGAGAAGAAATTAGACAAGTCATTGTTCTTCACTAGTATTATCATCTTCACCAAGAGCTCTCCTTCTCCTTCACCTCCCTTCACTTTCCATTTCTCAAGCCAATCTCCCCACTATAAACATGTATTGTATTCGTTAAATAAATTCATAATCATATATACATGTAAACGTATACATACCTTTTCAATAATTGAGTGTTATTTACATAATATATAGTTTTGTAATAGTGGAAAAAGTGAAGAGGAACGTACCGATTGATAAAGGAGATTGATAACGTCACGACCATGAGACATGAACAGGTCAAATGATATTTGATTCAAAGTTCCAATTAAAATTCCGACAAGCCGAATAGCTGATCCTGGTCGGTCCAATCTCATGCTCCTGATTATTCATATCCATCATGCAGTTTTGTAATATAGACAAATTAGTCTATCTTGACAAAAATAATGAAGACAAATTAGTCAATCAACTGATTGTACCACAGATCTTTTCTTCTTCTTTTTTAACTTTATTTATTTAGGTTTTACAATTTTAATCCATTATATATATCACAACAATTTTCATTTGTTACAGATGTTTTCTTTTGTTGTCTTCTTAGATAAAATGTAAATACATTAAAATATATCTTTTATATATATATATATATATCATAAAGTCCAATCTATAATTTATAATATTACAAGTCTATCTGAAATTGAATTTCGGTGAGAATATTTTAGCAATAGACATTAACCACTTGACCAAATTTACTTCACCGTTTAGTTACAATTTATAACATTGCCAATTTTTAATTTTAATTAAATTGAATAAGAATCAATATATCTAGTATTAACCAATATACAATGGTTTAGTATAAGTTATGATAGTGGTTTTTTTTTTTAATACAACTGGCCGGTCAATTAGCCAAGTTCCTACATAATATAGGTGGTGGGATTCGATCTCTGGATATGCAAGTATACCTACATTTAGTGGTAAGAGTCATTTGCGGATAACGGGTTTTAAATCTCGAATTATTATTTTGGATATATGAATTTAGAAATTATGTTTCCAAGGAGAGTTAATTAGATCTTAAATTATATTATCGAGACATATAACACGAGGTTTTAATTTTGGATATGTGCTATATTATAGTTTTTTAAGGGTAATTTCCTATAAATTATATATCTTTTATAATTAAGAGCAAATTACCTGTCATTGAGATGACGATCACTTCGTCGAGTACTAGCAATATATTTATGATATTGATCGGAGAAGCTTCTTCTAGAGTCAGAGGATTCTCCAAAAGATGAAGAAATGGCTTGAATCAATACACTTGACTTAGCCCAAGCCATTCTCTCATGTGACCTCTCTGATTCAAAGATAGTTGCAGCCGCCAAGTAATAATACTCCAGAAGCTCACTTCTGCTCACTCCACACTCACTTAGCCTATTTTCTTCATACCACCTGCATACAAATTTACTCTGCATTAGATCACTTATATATATATATATATAGATGTGGGAAAAGCATCAAATTGATCCGGTATTTACTTTGATTCGATCTAAAACACTGTACTATTTACAAAAACAAAGCAAATTACAATTTTTTTAAAATAATCAGATATCTGCTTCCATTCGTATATTCATAAACATAAACATAAAAATAAATGTAAATATTATCAAAATTTTATCCAGTGTTTGCTTTGATTCAATCCATAAAAAAATCAGATTTTCGTAAAATTCGAAGTAAAGAAAATAGTAAATATGGTATAAAAAAGGTAAAATTTCGGATACCCCTCCGATTTGTATATTATATACTAAGATAAATGGAATCCACTTTAGAAAAAATTGACCCTTTTGTTGAAAAATGATTTCTTTTTAGAAAAAAATAATAGTATTTTTGGTTAACAAATATAATTTTCTTTGAGCTGAATAACTTTTATTTTCAAATTTATTAACCATTTAAATCAATTTTTTTTTTAAATAAAAAGATATGAAGAGAGAAGATGCAGTTACTTTTGGAATGTGTCCCATTCGAGCTGGTGCAGAGCTTGGCAATTGTTGTAATCTTGTTTAGCTAATTCCAGATATTCTTTGTTGTTTACATATGGCATCCTAAATCATCCACAAATTAGTTAATTAATCTCATAATTATAAATACTAGTAATTGCAAAGAGACAAAAGACTTCCAACCATTTGGTTCATCTAGATTAAACTCACCTAGGTATTATAAAAGATCAAAATAACTTTATCTACATGATCAGGCCATGCATGCATTTGTATGGACTTCTATTTTGGTCGATTTTATGCAAAATAATTGAACTTGACCAATAAAAACAATATGGAAGTAACCTGTAAAAGGTTTTGCCAATCCAAACGTCGTTTTCACCATATTGATCAATATAGAATCTTGTCTCAAGTCGAGGCAAGCTTGCGTACCATGGAATCTCTAAAGCAAAGCCAATCTAACATGCAACCAACACAAAAAGACATAAGACGATAAGAAAATGTAAATTGAACCTTTGTCGTTTTCATTAGATCAAATGAGCTAAAAACCAGACATCCTTTGTCGTTTTCTTTATACATTAGACGACTCTAAAACCGCATGCAGTGCATGTGTGTCTAAATCTACAGTTAGCTCTGAGCATTCATGTTTTCGGGCCGGGTTCTTTCGGGTTGATATCCATATAGAATCCGTTACTATTTCGGTTTGGTTTAAGATCAGTTTTATTTCGGGTTCAGATCAAATTTAAAAATCGTAAATTACTCGAACACTCAAAAAATATACGTAAAATATTTTTAAAATATCTAAATATTACCTTAAAAAACCTAAAAGTACTTAAATATTGTTTTTAATATCCAAATATTCAAAAAAATCTTAATATATCTAAAATACCCAAAAATACCACAAATACTCATCCAATACTCTAAAAATACCTAAAAATTACCATAAAATCAGATCTTCGGGTATCCGTTTGGTTCTCACTTTGGATTCGGGTTTAGACCTTTTTTTTTCAGGTCGGATCTGGATCCTATTCCTCGAGTCTGTGTTTAATGCCCATGGCTATTTACATTATTAGTAAGTGTTATATTTATTTTGTCAAAACTATATGATAAAATTAGATCGATAAGGTCTGAGCCCAAAAAATACTTCTCTGAATGATAAGTGTTTTTAGATCATTTTTGGTTTTTCTTTTTAGTAAACAGTTTTTTAACTATTTAAATTTTTTATAAAACAGTTTTGAAGTTTTTCTAAGATTTAGAAGTGTTTTTTTTGTGATATATATCATCATTAAAAGTGTCAGAATTTTGATTTTCTTATAAACTAGAAAACCTAGCTTCTAAGAAATAAAAGTTACTTTTTCAAAAATCAATAAAAATAAAACAGAATTTTTGAAAACAGAAATCTAAACAAAATTCTAAACTACTAAAATCTAAAATTTTAAAACTAGAAAAAAAATCTAAAACCCTATAAGACAGATATAGCCGTCATATTTGTTTTGCTAGCATTTGTTTTAAACGTACCTCACTTGGCAAATCTTTCATTATAATCCACTTATCAAGTAACTCATCTCTCTTTTGTTTATCTTGAAGATAATTGGATGAAAACTCTTTGGCATTTTTCAATATCACTTCCTTTGGAAACGCCAATTGTGATGCTCGATATAGATTATACATTCCTGTTATTGCTTGGTTTGATTGTCCTAAAAAGCAGACAAATTCTCCTTCTTTCTCAAAGTTCTTAAATACATCTGCAAAACAAGAAATTTATCCGTCTGAAATCGATTTATTTCTTGTAGTGAACAAAATATACGATTGTTTATTTACCTGCGGAAACTTGGTATCCATGGAGTCTTAAGAGCCTAAATGCCATGGATGTGTCATCAATGTCTTGAACACGAGAACATCTAGCCCAACATATCCCTTTGTCTGTCCAATATCTGATTTTTCATCATACATAATTAGAGTTTGGTATTAAAAATGAAGTTCATAAACATATAAACATGTTTTTAAACCTGTGAATATAGGCAAGACACTCTTTAATCTCATCTTCAAAGTATCTCGAGATCCCTAACCGTTGTAACCGATCCACAAGCCATGTCCGTTCGAAAAGGTCGACCGGGAACACATTCGGAACTGAAATCGAGAACCGATTAAACAAAATACATGCGTAGTCCAACAAAATGTAGATATTTCTGATTAGCCAGATTCGCCTAGATTATACCCTTGTTATAAATAAAAACAAATGTAGATGTTATGCGTTTACTATATACAAGTGCAGCAAAGATCTTTTGGATTAGTCAGGTTCACCTGGATTATACCCTCGTTATAAATAAAAACAAATGTAGATGTTATGCGTTTACTAGATACAAGTGCAACAAACTGTAGATCTTTTGGATTAGTCAAATTCGCCTAGATTATACCCTCGTTATAAACAAAACAAATGTAGATGTTATGCGTTTACTAGATACAAGTGCAACAAAGTACTTTAGATCTTTTCGGTTAGTCAGATTCGCCTGGATTATACCTCATTATAAAAAAACAAATGTAGATGTTTATGCGTTTACTAGATACAAACCTCCTCCATGGAATCGTTTAACGACATTGCGTAGATACTCAAGACATTTTTTGTCTTTGGTCTGCATGAAAGCAAAAGCAGTAGAAGAAGGAGAGAAGAGAAAAGAACCATCTTGACATTGAAGCTTTAAGAGCTTATCCCAATCTAAATCACGCATACCCTCCAAACTATGTAACAATGTTGTTGGTATCTTATGCATTATCTCTTTGGGTATCCTGTAGAAAAGAAAAAAAAAAAAAGAAGATCTCACACATCAAAAAATCAATTCATATAACTCTTTTTTGGCTTTAAGTGAAGTACATTGGACCCATTATACATACTATTATATATAGAGAGATTATATAGAATATACAAATCGAATACTTTTTGCCCAACACACGAACCTTTTAAGCTTTAGCTCTTTCTTGGAGTATATATCTTTTAAGACAGGAGAATCATAAGGTACATCGATGTTTATTCCTCGAGCTATCTCAAGTAATGAAGGAAATGCTACTTCAAATCCTATTAGCATATGCTCATCGCTTTCTTCTTTTAGCTTTCCTATATTCTCCCGAAAAAACGTGATTCCTGAACTAGCCAATTCATGTAGATACAGTAAAACATCTATAAATTAATCTTCGATAAATTAATACATAAAATATATATTAATACATATCTTTTGTTCTAGATTAGGTTTTTGGTTACGTTAGTATATCGATAAACTAATATAAAGTATAGTTTTGAGATTATTAATTGAAAGATGTTTATATGTTTCAAGTGCAAAGTGATATATATATATATATAATAAAATAGAATTATAATCTTTCAAACAAGTAGATCGGCAAAACCTGAACATATAAATTTATAAATTTTTTCTAACAACTAGATTGACAAAACATGAATATTCGTATAGATAAATTTATGGGTTTTTTGTCAACAATTAAATCGACAGAATATGAATATTTAAACAAATAAACTGATTATTTAATTTGAATATATAAAAGAGAAAAAGAAAAAGATATTTAAAACTTTTGAAAAGAAGTTTAATGTTAGAACTAGACCAACTAGTTTTAAACGTATACTTTCTTTTGAGACCACTAAAATAAAGTTCTGATTTTTTGCAGAAAGTTAAGATTTTTCTTTTGGGTTTTCTATGTACTTCAAATTTTAAATAATAATATTAATAATTTTTTAAAAATAACCTTTATGACATTGAAGAGGAAATAGATTCCAAGATCTTAGAGCAATAACACATGCAAGTGTATTGATGAGTCGATCATGATAAGAGAAGAGATTAGCATCACCCCAAGATCCATCGGAAAGTTGATTATCCCCGATCCATTTCACGGCAGAGGGAAACGCCGGAGTTTTATCTCCGCCGTCTATTAAAGCAACCCAAGCTGTATCATAAGCTGATATTGTAATTTCCCCATCACTTAAGTTTCTCAAAATGGTTTGGACTCTCTTCACTGATTCTTCAATTGCATTATTACCACTTCCAATATTAATCTATAATTTGAAATGCATAAAATATGAAATTTAAATCAACTCATTAATCATGAAAATATGTCTGAATATAAAGCAACAAAATAACTTTTTTTTGATGGAATATAAAGACTTTATAGAATCCGGTGAAAAATGTATAAATCAAGGTAAATAAATAGGGAATAATTTTTTTTTAAAAAAATGTGGTTTTAATCAACATAAAAATTATAGCAAAAATGCTTTTAAAAGAAAATAAAACTCACCTGTGGAGCATCTTCTCCTTGAAGCTGTTGCCATTGTATTAGAGGCAAATCATGTTGAATCTCTTGAAAATTTATGTATTCTAAAAATTAAAAAAAAAAACAAAAAATTATATATTTTTAAGATTTCTATATATATATATATATATATAAATATATAGATAATATTGATTAAAAAAATATTTATAAAGCTAGACCTTGTGTTCGAAGCTTTGAACAAGATATTCTGAATTTGTCTCTAGCGACGTTGAGAGGAGATCCTAGTCAAAGAAGAGAATTAGAGAAACAATAAAGTATTAATTAAATAATTAGAGTACTAAGTTATAAAGATTAATAAAAGATTATTAACATTAGTTTATTAAGCTTCCAAAGAGGATCTTTTGGCAATTATAATAAGATACGAGGTCAATCCATGCACTAATGAGTACTAGATTCTCTAAATGTACTTCTGTAATAATAATAAATTATTTTAAATAATAAATTTCTTATATCATATAATATACTTATAAAACAGAGTATGGACATAATTGTTTATGTTTCCACCACGTACTAGTTAAAAAAAATTGATATTTATAATTTTATTTATTTGTTTGATATAGATGTCGCATAAGTGAAGTATGTGTATTTGCAATTTTGCATGGAAATTTGAGAAATACTACATTCTTCCAAACATTTAGAATAAAAATATGTATTATTGGTACTATTTATATTTTTATAAGAATATTGGTACTATATTTACAAAGCAGAAAAACCAAAAATTATTTTTGTTTTGTTCAAAAATTAGCAGAGACCCAAGAACACACAAAACTTAAATACATTTATGCAAATGTGTGTGTTTTTTTTGTTAATGGCAATATCACCTACGAGATTTATTTAGAAATTTGGTAAATATGTGTGTTTTTATCAACAAATTATCAACTAGATCGATAGGACTTATAACTTTGACAGCTATAATATTACGTGTGACAAATACAAATTTTTAAAATCGAATTCATATGAGAAAACGGTACAGATGTTCACTCAACAATTTAACCAAAAAATTTTCCTCGCAAATAAATGTGTTCCAGTGAGGGGTTATGTTACAAAATACCATCAACAAGATACGATTCATAACTTTCGACTGTGTTATTGGAGACTAAAAATATTACTTTTTTTAATAAAAATACAGAGGAAAATCATTTCTTATTTGAGTCAAAGAACCCCAAATTTCGAAGAACAAAAAAAAAACAAATAGAATTTTTGGGAAATCAAAGAAAATAAACAGAGAGAATTTTGGAAAGTAGTTAATGAAATACTACAATAATGCTTTGAAGAAAGAGAAAAATTGAAATCGAAAATAGAAATTGATGATGATGATGATGAGACATAACTCACGCGTGGGCACTGAGAGAACACAGAAATTGAGAAACAAAAAACAGAGTCATCACTCTGTTTTTGTTTTTGTTTCTCATAGGGAAAATCAAAAAACCTAAACCACAAAATCAAAGTTAAAAAAATGATCTCTTTTTATTAAAAACTTAGTCAAATAACAGATCATGACTAAACCCATAAACAGAATTTCAATTCTAAACATTAATCTAAAACTGGGTGGAAGAAAAATTCAATCTTTATGCTATGATCATATGTGTGTGACAAAAACAGAGAGAAAGATGAGTCACCTGAGATCTTAAGGAAATGAGAAGAGAGAGAAGAATTTGAAGGAGATGTTTTTGTTTTGGTACTGACAAAGTTGGTACTTTGAACATGATATTGTAGAGACATAGCTTTTGTCTCTCTTCTTCAATCTGTTTCTCTCTCTCTGTTAAAAACTTAGTGAAGAAGAGAAACTTTTGATGAGAAATTAAGAAGAGGAAGATGAGCGTTAGTGAGTGAGAGAGAGGTCTTAAGGAGAATATATATAAGAAGAGAAAAAAGTTTCTATTTTTTTTTAATTCTAGAGAGAGAAAGAGGAGAGAGGAGAGAGAGAGAAGAGAGAGATTGGATGCATGGAAGGTGATTTTTGTGGGCTTTTCTACAATGGTAAGGATTGATATTTTGGGTTTTATTTCGGATTCGGTTTGGATTTTTTCGGGTTCGAGTTTTCGGATCTATTAATCTAAGATCTATTGGGGTATTTTTACTTTTTAGGTTTAGTTTGAGTATAGATCAGATTAGAGTTCGAATATTTATATGTAACTTTATATAAAAATTCAATAATAATAAAAAATTAATAAAAATAAGTATAAAAAAGTTTAAATTTAACAAAAGTATACCGGATATTCATTCAGTTTTTAATTTAGTTTTGGTTCTGGTTACATAAATTTAATACTCATTTGGATATTTTGTTGGATTCGATTTTTTTTTCATATCGATTTCGATTCAAGTTTTGGGTATCAGATTTTATGTCCAGGTTCAATGGCTATGAAATTTAAGGGCAAATTTGGCTTTTTTCTTCTACATATAAACTTCGGATTTTTATTTATTTATAAATGTTAATTTTAATGGCTATAAGGTACAATATCTTATAAATTAGAAACATATATTACAAATTATAATTTTTAAGTCATCAAATAATATGTGTCATATGGAAAGTCATATCCTAATTTTGATTACCTTTTTCTTGTAAATTGTAGTCATCTCTTAACTTACCTGTAAATCTTCCCTTTCACATTTTTTTCATTATTACAGGAATGAACTACACGTGTGTACTCTTAATATTGCAATTTCATTACTTGAAACTTGAAATAATCATTCAAATTCTATATGTTTTGGTAACCATCCGAATCCAAGTAATTAGGAGATCATAATTAAATTTTATCGATCTAATTATCTATAAAATATCATTTTTTATTAAGTTTGATTATAAAAATCACGTACTCCTGCGCAAATGTTAAACTTTGTTATAATGATATATATATATATATATATATATATCATATATTTTATTATGTCATGCCTAAATCAGATTTAAGTACTTATAATGAAAAAGGATAAATAGTCATTGGGTTTAATATTGGTAATATATTTTAGATGGGTAAGGTAACTTACAACATGAATGATAAAAATATTTATATATTTAATTAGGTGTAGTTCTGAACTTAGTTGATCTTTTTATTTTCTTGGAATCTCTAAATCCGTTAAATATTTCGTATATGTATAAACGTTCTTTTCTGTTGGTAATAAATTTATATTTTATCAAAAATATATATATTATATAGTTCTGAATAATCATAAGCCGAACAAATAATTCAATTATAATATCCAACTGTATGAATATGTTTTGTATATGGGCATGCATAACATACCAAATAATAATTAGATATTATGTCAGTAAAAATATAATAAACTTATAAAAAAATATTATACAAATCTTGCATACGGTGCATGATAAGTATAAGCTTATTACAGTAACAATAGATGAATATCCTTTTGGCGTTGTTTCAATATGTTTAAACACCATTTTTGGATTGGCAAAGTTGGTAAAATATATTTATTGATTTATACTGTTTTTATAGAGTTAGAAAAAAAAACTATCATGTGATATGGTTTTTTTTGATATATAAATTAATTTTGGTCGATCTAATAAAAAAATAATAAAAGTATATATTACATCTCATTGTGCACTATTGAAGTTTATATGTTTTGGTTGACTCAAATGCTTTTAATGCTATGTTGATATCTGAAAAGATTCATATATCTGCAAAATCTTTTGAGTTGTGACAAAATTACATTGTTTAAACCTAATTTTGTTGATTCCAAAATTTGTACAAATATTGTTTGCATCATAACGCTTTTATAACTAAAGAGATTTGTGAAAAATACAAGAATGGGAAGAAAAATTCCATTGTGATCAAAGTGAGTAGAACATACTCTCATAATTTGATTTTCTCTTATTTTTATTACTTCTTTGGCTTATTTTTATTATTTAAATTTTAGAATTGAGTATTTTGTATTGTCATTGATCTTTAATTCTTATATTCATGTACTGAGATCCATTTAATTTTTTGTTTTTGTGTTAGTTTGACACATTTTACTTGATATATATAAAGCAGATCACTTATTTTATATTTTTGAAGTTCTGTTTATATTTGATCGTTGCTAAAGACACCCATTTGTGTATCACATACAATTTGATTTATTTTGGTAAAACGGTATTGAAATTATTATTGTACAAAGTACAAAACTATCAAGATTAGTAAAATATAAAAATCTAGAAATATTGTATTATGACAATTATATTCATGTCAGTCTAAAGATAAAATTTGATACAAAAAATTTTAAAGCTTGCATAGCCAACTTTTTTTAATTAACTCAAATGTTTTTGATGTCGAGTTGATATCTAAAATAATTCATAGATCTTCAAAATCTTAAGTTCTTACGATAATACAATACAATGTAGTTTTATCTGTTTTAAAGTTTGTACGAATATTGTTAGTATCACAAACAAATTTATGACTAAAATAGATTTGTCAAAAAATGAAGTTGACGAAAAAACTGATTGTGATTAGATTGGAACTAATCTCAGATTTATGAATGTTTCCTCACAATGGAATTAATATGTCTGAATCACTTTAGGATCAATGACATTTACTTATTTGAGAAAAGAATTTATGATGAAATTATAAAACTTCAAAAAAAGAACCGAACTTTAAATTGAACCCTGAACTCTGAAAATGATTTATTAAACCTCAAAGTTTTCGTTGATTTCTAATTAAACCCTCAACTTTAAGTTGACTAAGCCGATTGAATCCCGACGGAAAACCCAAATCGAAAATTTCACAAAATTTGAAAGCTAGATCAATTTTTGAAAGTTTGATTCAGTTCTTATCTTTCTTTTAATGAACCCTTAAGCTTACTTTGTCTTTTCTTTCTAGAATGAGCTCAAATTTTTCAGTTTGAAATGTTGTCATGAAAGAATTTGAGCTCATTCTTGAAAGAAAAAACAAAATAAGCTTAAGGGTTCATCAAAAAGAAGATAAGAACTGAATCAAACTTTCAAAATTTGATTTGGTTTTCGAATTTTGAGAAATTTTCGATTTGGTATTTCCATCGGGCTTCAATTGGCTTAGTCAACTTAAAATTGAAGGTTTAATTAGAAGTCAACGAAAATTTTGAGGTTTAATAAATTATTTCTAGAGTTCAGGGTTCAATTTAACTTTTTTGGTAAGTTTGATATTAAATTGACATTTTTTCCATTTTTTAATTAATAGAATGGTCTGAAAATTGTTGATTGAGTTTTAATTGGTACTTGGAGCAACTTCTAGTATCATTTATAGCTTTGTATGTACATATCATTTGATTTGGGTAGACATGAAAATTGGAACATCTCGCCAAATTGCAATTAATACAATCATTCCAAACATTCATCTCATTTAATGTGTAAAGTACATAATATATTTGGCCAATGACATAATCACTTTTAATTTTTATTCCGTAAAATTGAAGAGTATATAAATCAGACCGGGCCTACGGATTGGACAAATAATTGGGCCTAGTGACGGAAAAAACTAATTGGGCCTAAGAGAAAGAAAAGCCCATTATACATATCGTTGTTATCGTAAGGATAAGGGGTTTTAGAAATTTTGATTTTGATTCTGAGATTATCAGTGATGTTTGCACAGTTAGCTCCGTCGTCGTCTCCTTCTCCGGCGAATCTTAGCCACTTCGTTAACCGTCGTAGCTTCCGGAATTTTACATTCGCCGTCTCAGCTTCTCTTCCCACTGCAAATTCCTCTCGTCCACCAATTCAGGCAAACTTATTCATCTAATTGTTGTATTTAGTGCTCTTCTTTCTTATCTGAATTACGAAACGAAAGTGAGGAAATCGAAATGTTTTTTTTTTTGCAGATTGTTGGAGGAAAAGATTTGAATTTGGATGTTACACGAAAGGATGATTCAAATGGGTTTAAATTAGAGGCAAATGAAGATGAAATTGATTGGATGAATCTAGAATCTGATATTCGACTCTGGACTAGAGCATTACGTCCTGTTCAGGTTAAACAAATTTACGAGATTATATTGTGAAGTTTCGTTTTGAATATGAATTTGTTGGAATTGTTGTTAATTTTGTGGCTTTTTGATTTATACAGTGGTATCCAGGACATATAATGAAAACTGAAAAGGAACTTAGGGAACAACTTAAGCTGATGGATGTTGTGATTGAAGTTCGAGATGCTAGGATTCCTTTATCTACTACACATCCTAAGGTTAGTGGTTTGAATACAGCTCTTTAGACTATGATTGATGCTAATCATATTTCTCCTTGTGGTGAAACTAGTTCATCTCATAAGCATTGTTTAGGTTAACTTGGGGGAACACTCAGTCTCTGCGACCTTCATTTAGAAGGAGCATCTTAAGTCTATGACAGAAACTTTTGTGTGGCTTAATAATGTGTGCTTTTGTGGGCTATGTATGTGGTTTTCTTGTAGATGGATGCGTGGCTTGGGAATAGGAAACGGATATTGGTACTAAATAGAGAAGATATGATATCAAATGATGATCGAAATGATTGGGCTAGATACTTTGCAAAACAAGGAATAAAGGTCATTTTCACTAATGGCAAACTTGGGATGGTATGGTTTCTATATGTTTAATCTGTTTCTTTGGGGATAGATGCTATATTTTTATATTTGCTTGGTACTGTTGGTGTTGGTTACATAATCTTTGAGTGATGGTTACAGGGAGCTATGAAGCTAGGTCGGTTAGCAAAAAGTTTAGCAGGTGATGTAAATGGGAAAAGGCGAGAAAAAGGACTCCTCCCTAGATCAGTAAGTAAAGTGTATCATGATCCATAAATCTCTGTTACAATATTTTTAATCTTAATTCAAAGAAATTTCAATTGATGCAGGTTAGAGCTGGAATAATTGGATACCCTAATGTTGGAAAATCGTCCTTGATCAATCGTTTATTGAAGCGAAAAATTTGTGCAGCAGCTCCAAGACCGGGTGTAACTAGAGAAATGAAGTAAGAACTTTTAAACCCTTCTCTGTTTTGGTGAAATTCAGTTTTCCACTGTTCATTTTTCTTATCTTATTGTCAACAGATGGGTCAAGCTTGGGAAAGATCTTGATCTTTTAGATTCACCTGGAATGCTTCCTATGCGTATCGATGATCAAGCAGCTGCTATAAAGCTTGCAATTTGTGATGACATTGGAGAGAAAGCTTATGATTTCACTGATGTTGCTGGAATCCTCGTGCAGATGTTAGCACGTATTCCAGAAGTAGGTCAGTGTCTAATAGTTACCAATTTTGTTAATTACACTTTCTCATTTTCCAGCCAAAGATAAAACTTAGCATCATATTTCTTCTTCTTCGTAAACAAACATAGGTGCAAAGGCTCTTTACAACCGATACAAGATCCAGCTAGAAAACGGCTGCGGTAAAAAGTAATGAAACTTCTTCTCAGTGATCTCAATGCTTTTAACAACCATTGTTCATGGATTCTTATTGATGTTCTGCTCTATATCTATCTCTTTTCTCTCATTTGCAGATTTGTGAAGACGCTTGGTCTTAACTTGTTTGGTGGAGATAGTCATCAAGCAGCATTTCGAATACTGACTGATTTTCGCAAAGGCAAATTCGGGTATATCTCTTTGGAAAGACCTCCGCTGTGATCAAAGTTATGAACTATAAAGGCACATAGATGTATGCATATCTTTGTATGAAACCTAGATGTAGAACAACTTGGCTGAGCCTAAATGGTAACACGAAGACAATGTTCTTCACTAACTAATGTTCTCCAAAATCCAATATGTATGTATGCATATCAGGAAGTTCTGCATTATATATCATTATTATACATATTTCTGTATTTCAAATTTATTGAGATATGGAGATTGATGAAAAAAACTATTATAATTATTATTGTTTTGGAAGCCATTTTTGTATAACACCACTTCAATTGGAGCATGTTTTATAACAATTTATCTTTAAATATGTTTTTACTTGTTGACATTAGAAGTTGGAGACAAATTGGAGTTTATATATGACCGTTGGATTGGAAAGTGGGACCTACGAATCCATCTGTAGAACTGTAGATCAAAGTCCACTTTTAGTTCTACTGTACTACTTTTGTCTTTATCCATTAATTGATCGAAAAAATAAATAAATAAATAAAATAATTAGAAAATCAGAACGTTGAGCCGTTTGACCACATCTTCTTTAAAAGTCTCATCTTCTTCACTCTCTCATCTTCAATAAACTAGCCGTTACATTTCTCTCTCTCTCTACTCCATCAATGGCTGCTTCTGTTGAAACTCCATCACCTAATCATACTAACAAGGTAATTTCTTCTTATACTTTAACTTCTATCAAGATTGGTCTGATTCAAAATTGAAAATTTTCACGAAACTGTTTCTGTTTTTTATCAGGAAGGAACAAGCTTGAACATGAACTCTACAACTTCGTTAGATTCTTCTCCATTGGTTAGTCCATCTTCAGATAAGCGTCTATGGAGTAATCTTCGTAACAGAATAGATGTTCTTCTCGACGAAAAGAGTAAACTTCACAAACACATTGGAGATTTTCCATTGATATCTCACACAGTAGCTGGAGAATCAGAGAGATCAGAGAGATTGAAGAGTGATACGATGCTTTTGCTTAAAGGGTTTGATTCAGTCTCTCATACTCTGTCTCAGCTTTCTAGTAATCTCGATAATGCTCTTCAGGTAAATCAAAATCTATTATAAATTGATCTGATATTGGAATTGTTCATCTTCCATGATTGATGATAGATAGAGTTTGTGTTAAATCAGGGAGTTAGAGAATTAGCTAAACCACCTTCATTGTCTGAGATACTCCACTCCAGTCTCAAAGCTGGTCAGATACAACAACAACAACAGAAAGAAGAAGAAGAAGAAGAAGAAGAGGAAGAGGAAGAGGAAGAAGAAGAGAGCAAAGGGAAGAAGAGGAAACATGAATCTGATGTTGAACAAAAAGAAGATTCATCGAATGAAGAAGAGACTAAACCAAAAGAGAGGAAAATCATGAAGAGAGCTAAAAATGTAAAGTCTCAGTCTTTACACTCTTTGTTTGTTCTTGTTTTAAGTTAGATTTTCATTAAGATTCAATCTTTGTGCTGTGCAGATTGCGATATCGATGGCAGCGCAAGCGAATTCTCTTGCAAGAGAGCTTAAAACCATAAAATCTGACCTGAGGTTCCTACAAGAACGTTGTGGATTACTTGAAGAAGAGAACAAAAGACTCAGACATGGGTTTGTGAAAGGTGTTAGACCAGAAGAAGATGATTTGGTATGAACAATATATTCTAATACTGTTCTGTTTATGCTCTGGTTTTATTATCTCTTATGATTTTGATTGTTTGATATAGATGAGACTTCAATTGGAGGTGTTGCTTACAGAGAAAGCTAGATTAGCTAATGAAAATGCTAATTTGGTTAGAGAAAATCAATGTCTTCACCAGATTGTTGAGTATCATCAGATCACATCTCAGGAACTATCTGGTTCACATTATGAACAAGTCCATCAAGGTTTATACTTAGACTTCTCATCTCCTGTTCCTGAAACTGATCATGAAGAAGAACAAGAGGAAATAAGAACTCTTGATGTTTCTAAATCCCTCAATGAAAGCTTTGAAAATGCAAAAGAAGAACAATAATGATCAAGACAATTTTTTATGACTTAGATTTTGTGTTTATGTAAAACTCTTAATCTTTCCTATATTGATTCATATTTGTGTTTTCATATTGAGTCTCTAAGATATAAAGTTGTAACATCCCACTGTTTGTTGTAATAATTTTGATTACACACATAATAATGTTAGATAAACAAACTCAATACATTACACTATTTGCTTTTAACACCTTTCACTACTGCTGATTAATGACTAATCTTTGTAATAATTTGCCTATTCTTAATCCGAATCTTACTACAGAGATTACACGATTGTTTAAAATCAAAATTTGGTGAAAATATAGTAAAGATGAATATATATCAAAGTTATTTCACCTGCCAGTTTTGCTTAGACTTGTTTGAGATAAGCCATGGATCAACAATAATTCATCAAAGTTTTGGTTTTTGGGTTTTAATGTTTAAGTTTTTTAAAAGAGATTATTGGGTTCTAAGAAGTAATGACAAGTGTTGAACAAAAATATTATAGATCCATTGGTTTTTGTTTCCAATATGCTAGATTAATTTATCAACCCAAGAAAATAGCAAATTGCATATTGTTTACATAAGAGCAATTTCTAGATAAATTTTGAATATTTTTATCTAGCCAATCCGCCTACGTATTGAGAAGTCTTAGAATCTTATGAAAAGAAAACTTGTACCTTTAAAATTTTACTAGCGAACTTGATAATTTTTCCGGAAATTTTTCTTTAGTGAAAGCAAAAATCTTCGTCTTTGCACCTTTAAGACTCTCATAAAATTCAAGATAAGTACGTATACTTCTTACATGAGAGATTACAACTTTACTCTTTTATTTAACCGAATGTCCAATTTGGATAGATAATTTTGCAAAGTTTATTTGTTAACCACAACCTGCCTCATAAAAATCTTTAAAACCTCTAAATGAGATCCAATGGTTTTTAATTGGATGTATTCAAGTGTAAAGTAATTTAGTTTTAAACCATATGATATTGTTAAAGGTTTGGATATAAATTAGATTTTGTCGATGTTGTTGTTTTTTTAAAAAAAATATTCGTTTCTAATGGCATACAACATTTCAGTTCGTTTAGTTTTGATTTATGAACCATCTAATGTTGAATTGCTTAGGAAAACTAGTCTCATGTTACATTTCATATTATGTTTTTTCTTCAATTAGAATAGAAGCTTCTATTTAACTATAAAAATCCCCAATTTAACAATATTCGGCGTTATTCCAGTTTAAAATTTACTAATCTTTTGACTTAGATAAGTAATATAAATATTAAAAAAAATAAAGGAAGAAAAGAACTCACATCATAGGCTACTATATAGTTTCAGCATTTTGGTCGGTTTTGCTTTCTAAAAATAAAGCACAAAACTTTATCATATATGAAAAATTAGTTCTTCTAATATTAGAGTTTGCAGAATAAAGTCTACTTAGTGCTTACTATTAAGATTATTAATCAAAATTAAATGTACGCTATTAGCTTTTTATATTGAATATGACAACTTGGAACTAATGACATGTCTCCTTAATAGCCTAACCTTTTTATATTGTAATGAGTAAACAAAGAGACGAGTATAGTCAAAAGTTAAGAGAAAAGAATATTTGCAGTTGACATCTTTGTCTAATCACCAAAGAGATTCCACCAATTCCTTTGTTGCTACTAAAAGATTATATAAAAAGTTGTATGAAGACTTAACAAATTTAAAGCATTTGATGAACCATGGTTTCATTTTCTAGAAGGAACAATATATAAAAGCATTTACCCATAACCAAACCAATACCATTTAATTTTTTGTGAAAACTGAAATTAATAATACAAACAAAAAAATATGAGATAAACCAACTCAAAGCGAACAAAACAACTAAACCGAATATAATCTTCTTTGATCACAATTACATTAAATCCCTAAGCCAACGAACAACAAGACTTACAAATCTGAAGCTCAATTTGTCTCTCGCCAACGGTTTATGATTTTTTCTTGCGATGAATGTTTTGCCAGAAATTCTTTGGTCTAAAATTTTCAGGCGTGTGAAAAAATTTCATTACAAGCAAATTTCAAAGGAAAAAAATGAAAGATTCCAATGGTGTGCAAGTGTATATGGATATCAAGACACTCTATTCTGAGAAAATCAAGTGAAAGTGGACGAGAGTGAAAACACTTATTTACTATAGTGTCTAACAATAACACTGGGCAAAGAGAATACTTTTGTGCAGATCTCGGTCAATTGCATAAAGAAACTCTTAAGAATGTGGGTGAGATGAAAATTTTGATTTTTTTTTTGATTATTGGGGAATTAAAATTTTCTGTAATTATCTTCTTTTGTTTTCGAAGTAAGTGAGTTGATAATAGTTAAATTGATATCTATGATTCTAAATAGTAATAATAATATTGGACAAGGTGCAACAAATTTTACAATATGAATAAAAAACAATTTTCTAGAATAGAATATTGGAGAATTAGAATTTCAAAACTCAAACCAATATGTTTTCTTACAAAAATTTGAGTTACATATTCACTCTTAACATGTTTTGAAAATCCAAAACAAGTAATCTTGTGCAAACATAGTACGAATAATCACAAAATCTCTCTTGATTTGCCACTAACAATATTAGGATGCAAAATGTTCTTAAGCAATAAGAGAGACAATTGAAAGATTGAGATAATGATACATATAATGTTTATAATGTACATATGTATATATATCATTCGACAATAGCCGTTGAGTAGATGGATGATAATTTGAATCTTATGGTATAATTTTACGAAATTCTTGTTCAATCTCTATTTAGAAATTGGAGAAATGTTTATAGGTTAATCGATTATAAATTTTGTTTGAATGATATATATTTTGTTTAGATTAGACATATATAATGTGAAGTTTGTGAAACTCGACATTGGAAATGTGAAATTTGTGAGACATGTACGAATGGTCTACAATCGAATTAATTCTATACTCTAATACTAAATATGAATTTCCAATTTAATACCAATTATCAATAAGTAAAGTGACTCATGAATATTTATATATCACTTAGAAAAATCTCCGTATTTATAATATAAGACATTCTAACATAGTCCTTCAATTCTAAATATTTTAGATGACATACAGATTTCCGGCGAATGTTTATTTATGTGGGATTAATCCGGCGAATGTTTATTTATGTGGGATTAATCGCATTTGCCTACTTTAGTTATTAAAATTATAAAAGAAGACAATTTTTTTTTGAAGTATCTTATCTCTTAATTCTCTTACATTATAGTTTTAGGTGAATAGTGGAATATTGATGATGCAAAAAAAGAACCAATGGAAACAAAAAGATTGAAAAAAGTAGAGAGTAATGAATGTGACATTCTATTGGTTTATGGCTCATTGGTGTATAGCGAATGGTATAATTTTTCTTAGCTTTTTTATTTACTTAACATATCTACTAAGTAATTAAACATAGTGTACTAAAACCGTTTTTTGTATAACATTTAACAAGCCGACCCAATAAAAATTTCAGCTTAAAGCAAAACCCAAATTTCAAATTCATATAATATAAACATAAAAACAAAAGTGAAATTGAAAAGATCAAACTTAAAACCTTAAATACAAATAAAAAGAATAATCGCTAGACTATAATAGATTTATGAGATTTTGATGACTTTTTAATACTTATATTATTTTGGCGCCTAAAACAAATATTTTACCCGCTTTAACTCATTGCCATTAGTGCACCTAGTTTTGAAAAGTTTTGTTCACTTAAATTAGAAACTTCTTTTTCATTTTTTATAGTTCCATTAGAGAACATACATTTGTTCAATCTTTCATGTTCAAATCATTTGTAACATAAAGGAAGAGCCGATTTGTTATCTATGGTTCAATAAACCAAAACTCAATCAAGTTTCATATTGAATTTTAAAGACGTCGATGCATGAACTACTTTAAAATATAATATAATTTGGCATAGATCCGTGAATATTATATTGGTTGGTTTTTGTTTGTTTTCCTCAAATAGAATGTTATTCTAATTATAGACAATGAGAAAATTCTTTTTCTTTTTATTATTCATGAGCGTAAAAACACTAGACTACTTGAAAACTTTTGGTGTTCTTTCTCCTGTAATAGCAATCTATTTTTCTAATTATTCAGCTTTTTATTTAGTGACGGATATATTCAATTTCTCAAGAGGTAATTCATTGTATTTTTTATCTCCGTGAATGTAAGGGTTTGAACCGAAACCCAACTAATTCTCGGAAAACCAATAACCAACAATTAATTTGACATCGAATTATTTAACAAGACCTAAGACATAATCTCATCTACGTTTGACCAAACATAGCAACTTAGTTTACATTGCTCCAAACCAATTCATACCACCAAACTACTATTGTCTGATTTCTTCGCTACTACTCTTTTCGACATTTAGAATATATATATATATGTATATATATATATATAAAATAAAAATGTAGATATGAAATTGATTCAGCTTTCTTTTCTTAGCAGGAAGAGTTTTCATGGTTAAGTTATTTTTTTCTCCATCTATGTTTTTCTGTTATTTCCAAATCTTTAAATCATAAATCTGATTCTCTCGTTTGTAATATTAGAGAGACTGCTTTTGATTCATTGATGTAATCATTATTTTGACTCTTGGTTTTGTTTTATAATATAATTGTTGTTGACAAAAACAAAAAGTAAAAGAGATAATATTAAGAAGCCTCCTAGTCTAGCAAAAATTATATCATGTAGTGAACCAAAAATAAAAATGAAAATTCCGTATGTACGTTGAGAAGGGAATAAGGTTTTATACCAAATCCAGTAGTTTATAAATCTTAAGAATTCTAGTTAATTTAAGATACACAACCACAAGTCCACAACTTTAATAAAGTTTAAGTGATTAAATCTTAAGTCCTTTATTTCATTGTGAAGTTTCATACATTTTGGGTTGAACACAAACTAAAGTATTTTTAATATGCTTTATAATATTAAGTCAATAAAATCTTTATACACACCTAGGTTTCTTAATAAATACATTTACCATTCATTCTATACACAATAAATCCATTCTCCAAGTAATACTATTTTGATTTATCAAATCAATTCGTTATGTTAATATCCAATAAATTACTATAGTTTACGTGGGTCGGTGTTAGCCAAACACATAAATTATAATAACTAAAAATATATATTTTATTTGGCGTAGAAACTAATTTTTTTTTAATGTTACTGTAATTGGATCGATAAAGCACCGTCGATAATAAAAACTCATATTTTTTTTAAAAAAAAATTTCCTTACCATTACTATTAGACTATATATCCTCGTTGATATAGTTTTTTTTGTCAACAGCAATATCAATATGGGTTACAAAGACCGGCCGATTAGCTAAATTCCTATATAAATCTTGTAGGTGGTGAAACTCGATTCCTAGTTGTATATATGCGTCTGGTTTTAGTAGACTTACCACTAATCACTGGACTAAATGCCACTTTCCCTCATCGATGTAGTTTGCAAATAAAATATAAATAAAACATGAAACATTTTTGAGTGCACGATTGCTGTCTTGCTAGATAAAACGAATATTCGATTCTCGACTATTAATAGTATTTACTTTTCCTAATTAAACATTTCCTTTGACTAGTAATAAATTTTAATATTTCGTTGATATAACAAAAATACTTCTTTTTTTATCAATAGAATTATTCTCTTAAACAATTGATATACAGTTGACAAAATTAACATAGAATTTTTTCTATATGCGATACCATGTAAAAAAAAAAATTGTAGGGTTTTTTGTTGCAATCATTGTTTGATTAAGAGAAGCGAATTCATTTAACAATACGGTAATAGGTCGGAAATTTTACAAATATTTCAACTAAAAAAATGGCTTGTGATAGCTAGTATGATATATTTATTTTCATTATGTTTATTGTATTTAGTGTCTAACTGAGTTTTATTTGTTTTTTTCATTTAGAAAGTTTTATAATGTTTTTGTGTATTTTTAGTATTGTTTCAGGTGCCGAGTTGCTTTTCATCTGGTAGTTAGGATGATCTAACTAATGACTTGACACAATAGTTCGATTTCTATCCACAACATTATAATAGCTTATAAATGATTTTTAAAGGTGGGCTTTCGGTTATGGATCAGATACTAACGATCCAATTATTTTAAAAAATATCATTTCAGGTTTAAATAATAGAAAACATACATTTTAAAAAATAATATTTGAGCAGTTTTTTCACCATAGTTTGATTCTATATAGTCGCATAAAACAGCATAATATTGTTTAAGCTTTTAAGATATTAATTTTTAGATCAAATTTTATTGATCCAATTGCCGATAGAAAATATATATATATATATATCATGATTCACAATATAAATACATGTTAATGATATATGACATGTTAAATATTCATCTTTTCCATCGAAATTTGATT
Source organism: Lepidium aucheri (assembly GCA_900406435.1). Lineage (NCBI taxonomy): Eukaryota > Viridiplantae > Streptophyta > Magnoliopsida > Brassicales > Brassicaceae > Lepidium > Lepidium aucheri. The sequence continues at coordinate 25,464 of OVBA01002715.1, forward strand.
TAACGAGCCATATAGTCGTGCCTAAGATTTGAGTTATGAATCGGACCTTTTTAGTTGAATAAAATATTCCCAATCTAACTTAGACTCAGCATTATAAGTACATATTCACCCCCTCTTCTCTCCTTCATATCTCTCTCTTCTCTCCTTTGATTTGCTCTCTTAACATAACCAAAAAATGTCAGTAATCGTTCCTCAAGCTAACCAGCATCTACCACAGAAGCAAACTATTGATGTTGGAGGATGGAGTTTCCTGCAACATCTTTCTGAAACCAAAAGCAACATTCTCCAAACCAGAGAAGACGACACAAAGCAAACAACTTACATCCACCCAATCGAGAAGCGTTCAGTGACTAAACTGAGTCTAGAAATGTGCACAGAAAGTCTCGGGACTGAGAATGGAAGCGAAAGTGGTGAAGAAATCTCTTTACTTGCATTCAAAGCAACTGATAATTCTTCAATGAGTCCTGATCTTACTACAAAACCTCATAAAGAAACCAACTTTATGAGTACCCATCAAAGTAGTTTTCCTCCACCATTAAACGGATATAATGGGAGCCAGGTTTTGAGATCATATAAAGGAGATGGTCGTCTTGTTGTTCAAGCAATTAGGGTTTGTCCACAACCTCGTTGCTTTGTTTCTGAACGTAGTGAAGGAAGACTTCGTCTCTGTTTAATGAAGAGTTATTCACAAGATGATGATGATGAAGAGTTGAAAGAAAATGAATGTGAAATCGAAACTCGTGAAGAAGATGAAGGAGAAGAAGAAGAAGATGCAGAGGAAGAAGAAGAAGAAGAAGCAGAGGAGGAAGAGGGCATTATGGTTAATAATGAGAATTTAGAGGGTATAAATGGAAATAAAAAGTTTAGTAGAAGGGCAAAAAGGAGATGTGAAGCTACAACAATGCTTAATTGGAAACTGCAACAATTTTGGGTGACCACTTAAATTGTGTTAACTCAATTCATCAAATAAATTTACTTTTCTTAAGCTTTAAGACAATAATAATAAGTCATTGGCTTATTTTATTTTTATTGAGTTTGATTTATTTAGTTTGGAAAATGAGTGCTTTTCTTACTAGGGCTTCTAATTTATATAAATAAAAACTAAATCGTTATTTATTACATGAACTTACGTCTAAATTACTCTTTACTATATCAAATTATTAACAATTGAAACAACAAATGTCTGATTCATAACTCGTAACAATGTCATAAAAGACATAAATAACTTTTTGGAATCGAAATTTGTTAAAAAGACAGTAGATATGACAATTAACAACTTGATCAAAAATAGTTCTCCAACAAATAATTATATTGGATGATTTGTTTATGACTGTTATTTGCTATATAAAATGAAATCTATCAAGAATTTTTGTTATAATGGATATTATCATCTAGAATAATGTTATTATGGGACAAACACGATTTGTAGAAATCAAATTCTTAATACGAAAAACAGCATATATAAATTTTAACCATCTGACCAAAAATAATTCTCCAATAATTAACCGTTATTTGTTATATGAAATCTATTAAGAAGCCTTTATCGTAATGGATATAGTCATCGAGAATATGATGTTATAAGATTATACGAAAATGTAAATTAATGTTTAATAAACACCAATTTATACATACACAATACATATACTTTAAACATATAAAGATTTTAAAAAATAAATTGAGACCAACGGCCACCAGATATACAAGGCTCAAAGGCATAATAATGGGAAAGAAGTAAGTTAAGACTTAATGATTGTTTATTGGATCGATCTCTTTTTAATAATAAAGTGAATAATAGAAGTTTTTGTGTTTTGACTGTTTATATTTATGTATGAATTGACCTAATTTTGCAGTTCTTTTTTTTTTCTTAGTCAAGAAAAAAAGGTATGAGTTAATAGTGAAATTGATGGAGACTATCACTTTAAAAACCTTCATTGCAATTTTAGTAACACCATTTACATTACTTTGTAACTCATCTTTACACTAGACCAATCTCTTTTTTTCACGTGTGTTATAAGTACTGCTTGTACGAATGTGAATCATTCCATTCGAGTTATTGCTAATTAGATTTAACTTGAAAGTTCATAATTTCTAATATTGTATGAGAGTCCAAAATTGACATCTCATAAAAGTAATTTTTCACTGTATAAATGATTCGTCTAGTCGTGTTATTTCTAGGACAATGAGTTTGGACGGTTCCTGTAACGCTTGACTGCCACCCTAGAGGATTCCACATCTTTCCCATTTTAGGGTCTTTCAGTTTTTGATTGCTGGTACATTATTTCTAAATGTTTTAAAGACGTGTTTATCGATTCTACAAATCACCATATGATTTTTCTTATATTTTTTCTTCACTCATATGGTATAAAAATCACTTTCCGATATGTCATCCAGCCTGAAAATTTCTCAGCTCAAACATGCTTAATTGTGAAGTTTTCTTAGAATGTTTTACCAGAAAAATAAGCATACTTTGCTGACATAGTTAGCTAAACTAATTCTTATAACTTTTCTTTATACACCACCATATTTTTTAAAACCGAGATATTACAATTTTCCACTCACATTTCCGAAAAATTTATTAGTTAATTTAAAAACTACATGCATCAGTGTATTCATTGTCAATTCATTTGTAACTGAAAGTCCACCATTCCTAAGAGCAACATTATTGGGGGTATCTTAAAATAGGGGTTTTAGAGTTAAAAGTTGTATTTTTGTGGATAATTTTTATGTAGGATTAATGGAGAGTTCTTAAAGTGGGATTCTTAAGAACAAAAAAATGAGAGAGAGTAAAAAGATAAGAGAGAAAAAAAAGGAGAAATAGTCAAAAGATAAGAGAGAGTAAAAATGAGAGAGGGTAAAAGAGGAGAGAGAGCAAAAAAGAGGAGAGAGAGTGAAAAGATGAGTCAGAGTAAAAAAGAAGAGAGAAACTAAAAATATGAAAGAGACTAAAAAGAGGAGAGTGAGTAAAAAGATGAGACATAGTAAAAATGAGAAGAAAGAGTCAAAAGATGAGACATAGTAAAAAGGAGAAGAAAGAGTCAAAAGATGAGAGAGAGTAAAAAAGAAGAGAGAGAGTGAAAAAGAGGAGAGAGAGTAAAAAAATGAGAGAGAGTAAAAAAGATGAGAGAGATTAAAAAGATGAGAGGGACGAAAAAGAGAAGACAAAATAAAAAAAGGAAAAAGAGTCAAAAGATGAGAGAGAGTAAAAAAGAGGAGAGAGAATAAAAAAGAGGTGAGAGTAAAAAAAGGAGAAATGGTAAAAAGAGGAAAGAGAGTGAAAAAGAGGAGAGGGAGTAAAAAAAGAGAAAGGATAAAAAGAGGTGAGAGAGTAAAAAGAGGAGAGAGTAAAAAAGATAAGAAAGAGTAAAAAAATAGGGTAAAAAGGAAAGAAAGTATAAAAGAGAAGAGAGAGTAAAAAGATGAGAGAGTGTGAAAAGAGAAACAAAAGTAAAAAAGAGGAGAAAAAGAGTAAAAAGATGAGAAAAAATAAACCTTTTTAATAATAAAATAATTTAAGAGACTCATTAAAAGAGTCTCTTAGATAAGAACATTTCATAAGTATTCTTAAGTTTTTTAATAATAAATAATCTAAAAAACTTTAAGAACTCTTTAATAATGGTGGTCTAAATCCTAATACATATAACTGATAGGTCTTTGCACATATAATTCCATTATTATTATCTTTTACATTTTTTCATTTGTCTTGAGCAAATTTGTACTATATTATTATAGAACCAATGAAATCATTAATATCATAGATTTGCAATCTCTCATATATAAACAAAAATAGGGTTTTTTTTTCTTCTTCTGCTCTCTAGATTAGACAGAGAGACAGAATCAACTATCAGATCCATAAGGTTGCTGGTTAAATAGGTGGTTTTCATCAAGCAGGAAGCTCAATTACCCTACATCTTCTCGGAGATTTCGTTCCTTCTTTGATCTTTGGTGGCCGGAATCTGACATGCAAATACAAATTACTCTGTTTCTCCATCATTGATTCTGTTCCAAACCTTCAGTTTCGATTAATCAACACCTTTTATGCTTAACTCTCTTCCAGCTACAGCCTCACAAGAGCGATCAATTTGAAGATAAAAGAAGCTGTCAAATCAACCATCAAGATCCTTCGAAGAAGCAGGTTAATAAGCGGTCAGGATTGGCAGATTATAGCTCTCTTTGAAGAGTTGACAACATGCAAGCCAACATCCATGAAGCCTTCACCTCCTTGCATCTAGAGATGAACCGATAGATCTTCCTCCAGCAGGAAACTATGTAAATGAACAAGAATTGAATCATCTGTTAATAGGAAGACTTCTCAATCCAAAGAAGCAGAACATGGCTAAAGCCATGCTGACTCTTCTGAGAATCTGGAAAGTATACAAGAAGATTGTAGGTGCTGTGTTATCCAGTGATCATTTTCAATTCCCCTTCTCATCAGAAGAAGAGCTAACAGCTATAACCCGAGTAGGAATATGGAATTTTGATGACTGGGGAGTTGTGGTCTGCGCAAAGAAGGACATGCATGATGAGGAAACAATCAAGAAAATTCCGTTGTGGATAAGGATTTATGATATTCCATTTCAACACCGGACAGTAGATCTGTTTAGAGCAATTGGGAGTGTTTATGGAGAGGTTACGGAAATAGACTATGATGAATCTAGAACCTCCTTGCATGCATTCACAAGAGTACGCATCATATATGAACTAACTGCCCCTTTAAGGCCAAATAAATCCTTCAGATTTCCGGATGGAAAGGTAATCAAGGTACCTCTAGAGTTTGAAAGGGTGAAGAAAGCATGTTATTTTTGTTTCAGACTCACTCATGATAGAAGCCAATGTCCATGGCTAGAGAATTTGTCTCCACCACAATCTCCAGAAAAAAAAGAAGCGGAGACAAGCAACCCTAAGGCTTTTCCAAACAGTGCAACATTGATGCGGAAGCTGGTACCAGAGATGGATCAAAGAAACAAGAATAAGAATTACCAAAGTGCTCAGCATCAACCTCAGAAGTCTCCTTCTACAACAACTACTGCCCTGAAGCTTTGGAGATCCAAGGAGGATAATGACAATATTGATCAACACAAGACCAATACTATTACTGTACTACCTCCTGATTCAGAGAGAGATGCAGGTAATAGTGCTATTCATTCTTCTACGTCTCATTTAAGTATAAATCAAAACAAAAGAGCACAGGATATGGATTACACTATGGGAATTCGAGGAATGGAACAGCCACAGAAAGATCTCGATAGGAAGACTTATACATATGTCAGAGATACAAATAAAAAGCGTAAAATTATAGAGGATCCTCAGAACTACCAACAGTCAGACTCAGAAGCAACAAAAGAAGGTATGGTGACTATCCTTAAGTCACCCAAGGAGTCATGAGTCTTCTAAGCTGGAACTGTCAGGGTTTGAGGAGTTCTCTGACAGTTCGAAGGCTTAAAGAAATAAGGAAATCCTTATTTCCAGATTACTTATTCCTCATGGAAACCAAAAATAAGCTACCATACTTAAATAAGATTAAAGATTGGCTAGGATATACAAACCTTTTTACCATTGACCCAACAGGTCTAAGTGGGGGTCTAGCTCTGTTTTGGAAACATTCTGATGATCTAGTTATCCTACAAAGTAGTACTAATATTATAGACACTAAGCTAAGACTGGGCAAACACTTCATATATGTCTCCTTTATTTATGGCCATCATGTGCCTCAGGAGAGGCAGAAAGTTTGGAATCAGCTAAAGGATATCAATGCCACTAGGAATGATGCATGGATAATGGTTGGTGATTTTAATGAAATTGCAGATAATAAAGAAAAACTAGGTGGTATGGTAAGACCAAACTGGTCCATGAAGCCTTTTAAAGAACTCATTAAAGTTTGTGATATGAAGGAAATAATGAGTTCAGGTCCATTTTATTCATGGATGGGTAGACGAGGTGAGCAACGGATACAAGTAAGACTTGATAAAGTATATGGGAATTCAAGACTCAGGTGTATATATCCTCATGTTAATTCAACATATATGGACATGTGGGGTTCAGATCATAGACCAATATTAGTGAAGTTTGTTCCCGAAGATTATCACTTCAAGAAAAGATTCTTTTTTGACAATAGATGGACTAAACGCAAAGGTTTTTTAGAACTGGTTCAAGGCGCTTGGAATGGTAACCCGAATCAAGACATGGCAGGAAGAATCAGGAAATGCAGACATCATATTATTCAATGGACTAGGCAGAAAGGATTCAACTCTGCAAATAATATTGACCATATTACTAAATCACTAGAAAGAGAGGTGAGTAAAAGAGCCCCTGATACTACTTTGATTAATAAGTTGAAATCTGATCTGCTAAGACAAACACAGTTAGAGGAGGAATATTGGAAGCAGAAAACAAAAGAGAAGTGGATTAAAGAAGGTGATGCCAATACGAAATTTTTCCATACGTGGGTGAATAAAAAAAGGATCAGAAACCAAATAAATTGCATACAAGATAGTGAAGGTTGCAAACATTATTTGGAAGGGTCCAAAGGAGAAATAGCGGTTAGATATTTTAATGAGTAATTCTCCTCACAAAGGCAAAGACAAAACAAAGAATTCCTTGGATTTATACAGCCAAAACTTAAGCCAGAAATGAATGCAAAACTTAACGCACCACTCAGAGAGGAAGAGATCAAGGCTGCCGTATTTAGTATAAAACAAGACAGTGCCGCGGGACCAGATGGGATGACAGGATCATTTTACCAAAGATGTTGGAACGTAGTTGGACATCAACTTATAAAAGAGGTTAGGGAGATCTTTGAAACTGGGATATTACCGCAAGAATGGAACTATACTTACATAAGTCTAATACCAAAAACCACCAAGGCTTCTCATATGAAAGATTACCGCCCCATCAGCTTGTGCTCGGTGCTGTACAAAATTGTATCTAAGATAATCACGGCCAGGCTTCAACCTATGTTACAAGACATTATCT
>OVBA01002716.1:0-21577 GCA_900406435.1 Lepidium aucheri
GATCAAAACAAAAAGGGTCTATTTTTGCATTCAAATTGATTTGGTGAGTCACTTTTGATAATTTCCCATTTTGTTTTGGGATTTGATGAAGTCATATCAATAGGGTTTCTAAGGTTGTGTCTTTTCATTACATATTTTCATTATTAAACACATTTCTTTGAGAAATGATTACACCTTTTAAAATTTATTTGTATCTCATATATATTTAAACTTTAGTTATCGATTTTTTTGGTATTTGATGAATTTACATAAATGAGTTTTAGCTAATAAAAAATAATAAATCATGAAAATATATAAAAATGATAATTAATAACTAATAAGCTTTTTTGACTTAACATTGGATATATTTAATATAAATAAATAAGAATTGTAATCATAAATGTATTATTCATTTATTGTTTAGTTGTTTTATCTTTTTACACCATCTGCCTCCCACGAAAGTTTTCAAATATGAACATATTAAAGAAGATGTCAGGGTTTTAATTTTTTTTTGTTACTAAAAGTAATATTAATATATATATATATATGTATATACATATATATGTAGAAATATTTCTAAAATTCTGTAATCCTTATATTGTTATTTAATTTCAATAATACTAAACAATAAATCTTTTAGGTTGTTTGAATCAATATAGGCGACAAGCTTCCTACCCCTGGAGATCCCTCTGCTATGGCACAGAACTTCTACGATCAGGTACTTATGTCAATATAGGAAATGGTAAATCAATGCGAATAGGATTAGCACCTTGGTTACTATGTGATTCTCCCAGACCTGCACGATTATTATCTCCATTTAACCCTGGTATGCCTGTGAGCAAATTGATACATCCTGATACCCATCAACGGAATGAGGAGAAGATATCTACCATGATTGATCCAGCAGATCATAGCCTTATCTACAAAGTGTTCCTTCTTCCACATCGAGCCACAGATACTTGTGTTTGGCAATAATATACATCTAATGGGAACTTTACAGTCCGATCAGCTTACCATTTAGCACGATGGCTAAACCCGTTATCTTCTGATTGACCGCCCTTTGCCTCAAGTCCGGAGATAACTCAAGGAACATCACACCTAAACTAAAACATTTCAGCTGGCTTTTAAGCTCTGACATTCTTCTGGTTTCAGAAAATCTTCATAAACGACAAATGCAAGCACCAGCTCAATGTTTGAGTTGTTGCTCAGAGTTGGAATCTACGGATCATGTGATGTTTACATGTCCATATGCTGCAGCTACTTGGCGCCTTTCTGGAGTAACACATCAACTTCTAACATGTTTACACCTACCTTTACTCACGAAGATTCATTTTCTGGTACATTTATCACAGGATACTCGACTAGACAGCCTTTATAGGTATCTTCCTATTGGTTAATGTGGTGACTATGGAAAAGCCGAAACTCATTACTTTTCAATTTTATCTCATTCACACCAGTTTAACTTGTCTCCAAAGCATGTGACGACGTTCGCAAATGGTTGGAGTGTCAGACTCGAGATGACAGGAATTACTCAATAAGTAATGGTGCTATGAGGACCATTTATCTACTTGGACGCCTCCTCGGACTGGAATTCTTAAATGCAATTATGACACCTCACATCACCTAGGGTTCGATTCCTCTAATTTGAATTAATTTTGGTTCGAGTTTTGGGGCTCTTAAATAAAATCTCGAAAATAATATTCCAAAATATCAATAAAAGTCTAACAACCTAAATAAACGTAGTTTAAGAAAACAATCAAAATAATCAAATCCCGCATAATCAAATCCCGCGTTATAACGCAGGTATAATCCTATTTGTACTTTTATTTTATAACATATGCTACCCTAGTTTATATGTAAAAAAATAGTTCATTGTTGTTTCCTCAAGGAGAAAATAAATGGGGCTTTTTTTTATTGTTTACAAATAGAACTTGTTTTTAAAAATAAGACTTTTCTTTTAATAAGAGTAGCTTGATCCCTGAAAGCATGATCATTAGAGGGAGATTCCCAGAAAATGTGACAGTACGTGAGGGAGATTTAAGTGGTTGATCTCCGCTTCATATCAAAATTTACAGTAATACATTACCAAAACCAATCAAATCATGCACATGAATCAAACTCAATCCCACTTACCTTCGTTTTGTTTTGTCCAACACGAATCTGTTTTGTTGATACTCTGGCTAGTCTTACTTCAGCTTCAAACCTAGCACTCTATATGATGTCCAGTAGATAAAGAAACTTTTTAAGTCTTCAAGAAAACATCAAAGTATATTATTTTCACAATATAGAATATATATAAAATGGAAAAAGTAAATATGTGAAAAAGGATAGAACATTACACTATAGCATAAAAAGTTTAACCAGCTTACAATAGTGAATATAATTAATAATTAAAAAATTTTAATTTAACAGTAACTTGCATACAAGTACAATTTGAACAAAATCAACAAACCTTGTATAAGATTAATTCTTAAATAAAATATATCTATATATAATATTTTAAAATAAAATAGAAATAAGACAATTTTTGAAACCATTGTAATGATTAAGGTAAAGACTAAACTGTACAACTTCCCCCAAAAATACGCTATAATATTTTTTCACGCTGTAGTAATATATAATCCTAACTTAATTACTAAAAAATTAAAATATAGTTTTATATATTAATTTTAAATAGATTAGAAATAAGAACTTATTGGAAACAGTTACACTCATTAAGGCAAAGAAGATCGATGAAGAGATTCTTGTTCTTGTGAATGAAAAATAGTTGTTTCGAAGAAAAGTTTTCAAATTCGACATCAAAACTGAGGTAATTAGAAGTATTATCGATTGATATATGAGCAAACGATCGGTTTCATGTTGTAATTTGTGCTAACTATGTAACCTTATCTATTTTCTAGAAAAAAATGAAGAGATACAGAGATTCTACACCGATCACTGATAAGGTATGATTTTGAAAAAGTTGTAAGTTATAATTATATACTTTATAGCTATATAGGAACTTATTATACGTTGAAACAAAAAAAAAAATTTGTTTAATTTTAAAGTATAGATTACTTGTTCATCGTTACATACCTTGTTTAAATTTTAGATTTCTTCTAAAAAGCAATATAAAACATGGGCTTGATTGTTTAATTTAGAAATTTACTATTTCATGTTAATTTAAAATATTGTTTAATTTCACTTACACATTCCCTAAATTGTTTACAGAAAAATGTGAACATAAAAATGGATATGATGAATTTGATCTCCAACGACATTCTAACAAAGATACTCTCAAGACTTGCACCAGAAGGAATTTATATGTTCGATCGATTGAAGTTAGTATCTAGACAATTTAGAAAAATCTGAAAAAGAAAAGAGGTGTTATCAAAGCTAGACCTTGATATCATTTGATTCTATCCATGGAAAAGGAAAGAAGCTCTTTTCAAGGAATTTCATGAGAAGCTAGCAAGCAAAGGTAATAGCCAAGCCTTATTACGGATATGAATAGAAAATTACTTTCAGAAAAATCGTTTTTAACGAGGGATTAGAGTTGCTCGAAGAAGCAACAAAAAAAGGGAATCTGGAAGCTAGATTTGTTTTTGGAATAGTTCTAATATGTGTAGGAGATACCTATAGAGAAAGAGGATTAAAAATTCTTGGAGAATTAGATAGAACAACATTGAGATGTACAATGGAGCTTGTGGGAAGAATTAGAGAACGTGTGTATAGTGGACCAGCAAGTATACATTGGAAAAGAGAAAATGTTCTCAAGATACTCAAAGAACCATATGTCCAAGGAAAATGCACTTGCAAGTGATAATTCATCCTCATAGTACGTTACTTCGGCGAATGGGAAGGATTGGATGAAGACTTCGAACTGCCAATGAAAAATATGTAAAACTTACTTTTGGAATTATCAACTCAAGCATGTACTTCCTCATAATTAGAATATGTTCAGAAACTATTTAATAATTAGATTTCATCAAATACTAATTATTGTGTTTATCTATTTGGTTTTTATTTAACATAAAACTAATTTATAATATACATATGTAAACTATTATAATTTTCATAAATCAATGACTAATAATATTATGTAAAGTAAGACATAACAATAGAATAAAGTACAAAAAAACCAAAGGAAAGTTTCTTATAAAATAAAAATAATTAAAAAAGAGTACTTGATCTTAGAACAAAATGCGAAAACAAAACAATGGGTCCAACTTTGTTAAACAAACGTAAAACATTTAACCAAAATCACTTTCGATGCTTGTAAGGAGCTTTGCGAGCAATCAGAGAAGAAGAATCCTCATCGGCTACTTTTTTGAAAAGATTAGCATTTGGAATATCAACACTCTTGGATTCAGCACAGAGCTTCTTATTAGTCGAACACTTTTCATCATCGAGCCCTCCTAGATCATACTGCTTGGATGAAGGTGTTGAAAAAAATGATCCGACAAAGTCAGAATTCTCACCGCTATTAGAAATTGAAAGATTCATCTGTACGCAAAGGAAATATATATATATATATATATATATAAACAATACTGATACAGATTTTTATACAAAAAAATCATAGTAAACATAGCTAAGAGGAATAATAAAAAATTTAAAAATCAAAATTATTTAAAGTCGGAATAATGATGTACTTACTTGATCACTTGAGATAGATGAAAGATCAATAGTCTCAGTTACAGACTTTCCATCCGACCAAACCTTAGCTACTTTAAAAGTATCATTTCTCAAACCAATGTTATCCTTAATATGCTAGTTTAAAAGTATCATTTCTCAGAATTCCCAATCTCCATACATGCATATTAAGAAAAAACCAGATCATTTAATAAAATAAATAATTTCAAATCTTAAATATCAAACGACATATAACAAAAAATCACCTGATAATAGTCTAGACATCGGTTGCTTTCAATCCTACAACTTCGGCTGCAAAACTATCGAGCAACATGTCTTTTGTTTCACCGGTCGAATCAATTACCTTTAGATGGAGTTTGAACCTATATAAAGTGTAAATATATATGACTCGTCAAAACGACTAAAACAACATCTACATATTAATAGTAAACAAAAACAAACCTTGGAGAAACATTCCTTGTGAATCCTTTACAAGTCTTACACCAAAAATTGGGCTGGGGAGTATTTGTTACACCCTTGATCTTTATAAGAGCGTCAAAGAAGACTTTTTATTATACTTCTTACAACCGTAGTAATACCAACTCCAATCAGTATCTCTTCCATAAATTGTACACAACAAACAACGACAAAGCCCAACCTACAAAACAAAATAAATTTCCTATCATTTTAGACATCGAATTCCTAAATATATATATAGAAAAAGAAAAGAAAAAAGGTATTATCTCGTCTGTGCCAAGTAAATCAGAAATTTAAAGCATAGGATATTCAAGTCAAAGATCATTATCAGAAACTTTAGGTATGATTGTTTTCGGATTCTTCATCACAGTCTTTAAACCATCAGCGATCAAACTAAGAAATAAAGTATATATTCAGTAGTTACACAAAAAAAGATCAATACAATTCGTTGTTTGCATAAAAAACAAAAATTACCCATCGAAAGCTTTTCTTTCTGACATCTTAGGGTTGAAGACAATGAGCAAAGTGTTAAATGGGTTGATGATACTTCGGACATCTATCACATAATAAAAATTATAAAAGATACAAAAAATATTAGGAAATGAAATTGAAAGTGTAATCTACAATACAATAAAACAGGCAGACCATTCCAAACATGAAGTTTGGCAAAACTGATATACGGTGTTTTTATCATTCCAAACATGAAGTTTGGCCAAACTAATAATGTGTTTCTATCGGTTTTTAGCCCTTGTTTTCTATAGTTTTATTGAGTCAAAGTATGTGTTTTAGAGTTTTTTAGTCTGTCTTGGAGTCTTTTCAGATCATATGACGCATTTGGAGAAGATGAGCTGTTTTGAGTGAAAATGAGCATATGGAGATGTAGAATCCTACAGAAGCGTCTGAAGTTTGGCTTTGTTTTAAAGCCTTCTCACCGTTGGATCGAGCTAAAATTTTGACACAAGATAGCCACGTGAGTTAGCTTTCATTTGGAGGTAGTTTGGGGGCAATCAGACATGATGTTAGGAAGATTATAACGATTTTACCAAAGACATGTCTTTCTGGCCGAGAACAAACGCCACCAGAAGATGCGCTCGACCTGATGGTTGACTAGCTATATCATGATCGACCATTCTACCCCTTGATCAATCGATCAACCCTTTGATCGGTTAATCATCGATACTACAAAAAGAAAACCAAATTTTTCTTATTTTTAGCCTATTTAAATAGATTTCTGAGAACTTCTAAGGCAATCAATCATTATTTTCAGCAGCCACTCTTGTAACCTTTGAGAGAGAAGATCTCTATCCTACAAAAAATCATTGGAGAAGATTTTAGAACCCTATTGCTTTTAATTTCAGTCTATCTTTATGTTTCTATTTCTCTTCTTTGTTTGCTTCTTTTTTATTATGTCTGAGTAGTTTTCTTATCAGTTTAGGGTTTTCTAGGGATTTAGGGATTCAATGAATTAGAAACAAATAGGGTTTATTCTTGTGTATTCTCCATCTATTGCTATGTTTAATTCTTAAGTTAGAAGTAGCTAGCTAGCTTATGAACCCATATTTCTTACAATTCCAAAAGCTTGTTAAAAATCAGACCCTCCTTAGATGAGCAATCAATCTTTAGCCATGAAAGTTGATGTTAAGGCTGATTGTGGATATTAGAACCTGTTTAGTAAAGCTTATTGGCTTCTTTAGGACCAACGAGAGTTATGATACTTTCTAGATTGCTAAATAGAATAACAAGCACTACGAGAGTGGGCTTGTTATACTTTTATGTTCTAGTCGAGAATTGGTTCAATGAATGCCATGAATACTCTTCTTAGTTCAAATCCCTTGTTTCTCCAATGAAATCCCTGAACTTGGTATTTTAAGCTGTTAGTTTTCATATCGTTTATGCTAAGTTTTGTTTAGTTTTCATCTTTATTTGTTCTGTCTTAGCTTAAGTTTTGTCTAAAGATTGATAGTGTAACCATTGGTCCTCGTGGATTCGATCCTTAAGTGTTACATCGATACGATCCGCACGAGAAATTAAATTGGTATATTAACCTTGTATCAATTTTGGCACTGTTGCCAAGGACAAATTTTGTTGTCTTTTGATCTAAGATTGAACTTTAGTCTAATATTTTCTTTGCTAACATTTTTATTTTTTATTTTCTTCTTTGAATCAGGTGTAGGTAACATGAAAGCAAGAAATTTACCATGGGATATGAGCCTGGATCGATTGGGTGGTGGTGGTCATGTAATAATCGACTACGCAATGATCGGTTATGTAATGACTACTTACATCATGAGAGGACATGTGAACGATATCATCAAACTTATAAGCATGAGTCTTCTAATAATAATGAGATTGAGGCTCTGTTGCAACAGCTTATTCATAATCACCAAAAACTTATGTTGGAGGCCAATGCAAAACTTGATTGGATGAGCAATGATCTCAACAGTTTGCATGAAGAGGTGTGTGCATCTATAGAAAAGATTGAGACCAAGATTGCTCAAGCTACTGAAGTAATCCCTATCATTGACTATGATAGAGAAATCGACAAAATTGCCAAAATGGTGTTTTGCGATGGATTTGAGTATGAGGATTGGATTGCTATACTATTATGCAAGAACAGAGCCAACTATAAATGCAACTCAATCCTTGAAACTGAAAATTTTGAGGAGATTCCACTGTCCTGCACTGAAAAGGTAGTCTCCAACAATCTTTTTCTAATTGATGAATGCTTGGATTTATTGTGTGAGTTTCAATATAAATTCGAATACTCTGTAGTATACTCGGCTTGTCTTGAGATTGACTTCATTTTTCCTTCAAATGCATTTGATCCTCCAACTAGTTTGAACTTCTTGGAATATCTCCAAAAATATCTTGCGCTTGTGATAGTTCACTTTGATGAACTTATAGTCCTGCCGTTATGGGTAATTACCTTTCTGTTTTGGTATATTGTCTTTTATGAAAACAGGAGAAGGACAAAAGGTGCATTGGCTCAACCTTTTGATTCTTATGACTAGCACCACAGAGTCGAGCTAATGACTATAAACAAGTGTTGAGTGGGAGGCAACCCACTAGTAGGTAGTTTACATTTTCTGCATTTTTCTTTTTCCGTTTTTCTTGTTTTTGTTTTCATGTGTTTCAGGTAAGAGAAATCTTTTCGAGACACTATGATCGATTGATCAATGCTGGGATCGATCAATCCTCGACGACCAGGAGGTGCACGCTCGATCTCGTGATCGACCATCGAGAGAATGATCGACCACTCCTCAAGTGATCGATCGATCATTGAAGAACAGAGTTTACACGCACGACCAAATGATCAACCATCACAGGAGTGATCGTACAATCGTCGAAAGGAGAGTCACAAGAAGATACTCGTTGATCAATTGATTCAGCCTAAGATCGATCGATTATCGAGCCAGGTAAGTCTTCTGATTTCAAAAACTGGTTCAATTCACTTAAGTTGAACCGAGAAACAACTTTTTAGTATGGAATTTAACACTTTATGGATCAAAAGTTGAGAAATTATAAGAACTCTTTCTTCTTAGGCGATTTTTTTTGGAGAAAAACTTTAAATTTTCAGTCCTTCATATCTCCCTCATTTCTCATCGGATTTGAGTGATTTTTGGAGCCTAACTCATTCGGATTTTCATCCTCTTTCTGATTATCCAACTTTCTTTTTTGATCTACAAAGGTATTTTTCTCTATTACTCTATTTATTTAGGTTGAAGGAAATTTTTTGAGAAATTTAGAAATTTAGGATTGGAATTGAGACAATATTTGATTGATTGATGCATTGCTGGTTGTTTGTATGTGTTGATTATTGAATTTAGCAATTGATTTCACAGTAATCTCATTCCAATTTAAGATTTTTGATTTTTTCATGTCTTTGGAAGAAACTAAAATCTCTATTTTTCTTTGGTTGTTGTTTTACAGAGAATGGTTCGAGTAATTGAACGCATGCCCACGAAGAAGGTCAGGAGACTTTCTACTCTAGAAGTCGAGCAGTCTTCAGGTGGAAATTCGGGTGTCCGAGCACTTTTATCCAACCACAATATACTTTTGAGCCCGACCTTTAGCTCGACCTCATCATTGATGATCATTCGGTCCAGCTCTCCAAGCACTTGAGATCGATCGTATCGATCGATCTAAATGCGCAGGTTTGTTTCAATTCTCCATTGTCTCTCTTATGTTCCTATGATATTTTTGTGTAAATTGTGCTTCTTTCAGATTTATTTTCACACAGGTTGGTATGAAGTAAGTGTGGGAGAGGACACTTGTGGTGACTAACATGTTTTGTTTATTTTGTTTTCTTTTTGAGTCTTTTTGTTATTTTTCTTGAGTCAGTTTTTGTTTTATTGAGTCAAAACCGTTGTAGGGAACTATGAGTTTTCGAGGGATAACCATATTTTCAGGAACTTAAGTGACAATTATTGCAAGCTTGACAAAGATCTATGACTATTGGAAAACCTAGATATTGTGAAACTTCTCAACGTTATCCATATCCTTTTGAGTGTTCGAAGAATCTCATGCTGACTTCACCCCTAACCTGACTTAATCTTCTTGTCAAGGGGCTTGGTATACTTTGGATCGGGTCCTCTCCTCAGTCCTAAAAGACTTATTTGTATGAATATGGTTCCCCTTTCTTAATCATTTCAAGCATCTATGCTTAATCTGAAGTAACTATATAAAAAAGGTGTGCACTGTGGTAAGCTAAGGGCAAAAGTCCTCCAATGACGCTGCTCGTGTTTAAGTAATGTTGGTAGGCTGAGATTAACTTCAATGATTGTACAGATTACTTAAACATTGCTAGCTTACCGAGGGGGACTCAAATGAAGCTACTCTTGCTTACATCCTTTGAGTTACCAAAGAAAGCAGCCAATAGAAAAAAAAACACTAGAAGAGTAGGGAAAAATCGGCTGCAAAATGAATGAAATGAGAGGAAATGAATCATAAGAAGATAGTCTTTGTGTTCAGGTTATGGCTGAAGAAGAATCCATGTGTCCTTTTATCGATATCCCCTCGATGATACCGCAAATAGATACTTTAGGAAGTCGATATGATGAATTCAGATTTCTTGTTTGGATTGTGGAGTTTGCTTGGGATAGATGTAAAGTCTGAAGGAAGTACAAGGTGGTCTCGATTCTGTCGGATATGTTTTTATGTGGCTTACTAAAGGGATTTTTTTGTGGTGTTCTTTAAGACGGAAGGAGTTCCTGCATTTTCAAACCTCTTTTCAGCCTTTGCTCGCTTGAGAACAAGCAAAACACTAAGTCTGGGAGAAAGGGAAAAGACTTCCCACATTTTCAAACCTCTTTTCAACCTTCTGCTTGCTTGAGGACAAATAAAAGATTAAGTCTGGAAGAGCTGATATACAATGTTTTTATCAGTTTTTAGCCCTTATTTTCCATAGTTTTATTGAGTCAAAATATATAGTTTAGAATCTTTTAGTTTGTTATAGAATCTTTTCAAATCATAAACCATATTTTGAAATCTTTTTACTCAAAACCCATTATCATGTAACATCATCTTTAACCCCTTGGAATATACTTTTACCACTTAAAAACCATGAAGTCAACTAACACATACCACTTAAAAACCATGACATATGACATATTTACTACACCCCTCTCATAACTATAATATCAGTTAACATTTTTTTTTATTAACCTCCAAACTACTAGCTCAATATCATAGTATCACTTAACATTTTATTACCATTATCATGTACTGTATCATGTAATGTCGTCTTAACTCTTTATACACATTCTTACCACTTAACAACCATGCAATCAACTAACACTTACCAACACTTTTGGTTATTTATGTATTGCAGTTACTTAATTTAAACAAATGAAAATTTACCTAATTCCTCCTTATTTTAATGCCAAAAAAAAACATATATTTCCCTTAATATTAGAAATGGTCAAATATATCTGTTCTCTATAATTTTGCTTGAAAGACTTACATTAGAAATGGTCAAATATATATGGTCCAAAATTCGTACTCACCCTAATAATGATATACGAATTACTAAAATCTTTGGGGATTAAGTATAAGATCACCGAAATAGATAGCAACATTCCTCTTAACACCAATAAGACTTAATCACTGCACTCCTTTTAACCGAAAGTAAAAGTGCACTTCTCAGAACTGATCATTGACTCTGCTGACGCATTCCCAACGATCCTTGCCAGCTGTATATAACCATAATCACATTTGGATCCAAATAACAAACACTATACTCATCAGATTGTTTGCTATTGAGAGAGCTAACTCAGGACAGATCATGTTTTTCAGAACTAAAAGATGATAAATTGTAACCAAAACGCCAACTAGAGAGAACTAGTAGTATCTTGAATCAATTTGGAGGACAGAAATGTACCCGGTGGTTGTCATAACGACAAAAAAGTATAGTGGAGATCATGTCATGTGATTCTTCAAGCACGTTCATAATCTGCAGTTTAAAACTAGAATGACGAAATCCTACTACTTCGATAAGCCTTTTTGAGATGTAGCAATCAATTCCATTAATATGCTCTTACCTGAGGGTAAAAGTCTTCCCTCTCCGGAAGAGAATATATTATCAACTTCTTTATGCCACGGATCTGCAAAAACCCGAGAAGCCAGACATTGATGGACTAGTAATTGACTTTTAGAACCTAAAAAAACAAATACAAACCTTGTTTCTCCAGAAGAAGTATGCTCTCTCAGTGTAAAGCATGATCTTTATCCCCCCTGATTTAAAGGCTCGTCGTGCAGACATTTTAGCCTTTGCACTTCGATATCTGAAAACAGAGTAAAAAATTAATAACTACCATCCGAATGAAACAAATTCAGATAACAGTAATACGGCAGTTGGTCTCACTCGTCAAGAACACAGAAGGAGGCTTTCTGCGACATCAAAAACCCTCGAATCCTGACCAAATCCATGTAAGAATTGCTAAAGATCATTACTCCTCCCTACAAAACAGGATTAAACAATACCACAATCAAGCTCCCAAATATTTATTGAGCAACTGATGTTGTATGTTTACAATGGCAACATAGAGAAGTATGGACACCAAAATAGTCGAGTCTTTGAATGATGTGAGTACCTGAACAGAATCTCTAATCCTTGGGAACACCTGTAACCAAAAAAATAGAATCAGCAAATATTCTATCCATGAATCATGCAATTACTAAACAAAATAAAAAATTAGACCTTTTTGGCAAAATATTCAAGACGTGCATTGTCAACATGCATCATGGAGTCTGCATCAAATCTTTCATAAACCTGCAACAAAGACACAAAAGACATAAAGATGTCTATAATTTTTATATATGTTTACACACGATGAGATAATACCTGAATGACACTGCTCAACACTTTCTGAAGAACACCTTTGTATTTACACTCCAGCTTCATCTGCATTGATTCAACTAAAATTGTGATCTAATACCCTCATAACACATAACATTAGACAAGAAAACATATACGAAAAAGAATGCCCACACACACCTTTCCTTTATAGTTCAAGCAAAGCTTATTGAATAGATAATTGATCTCTGAAAATGACATATTCTTTGGGTTAGTACTAGTTAGGAAAAATAAACAAATTCAATGCTTATGAAAATACAGCAGAATCAAAGAACATCACCTGTGGTTAAATAAGAACTTAAAATTATTGACTGTCGATAGAACTGTGCATGTCCATCCAGATACCTAGACATATAAGACGAATTATACAGAGAGATTCTGACGAAATTGTTGCAGTAGGACGCATACATTGAAGTCAGAAGAACACACCAAGGGCGGACTCGCATGATGTTGATACCATGTAGTTCTGATGGCATTCTGTTTAATTGCTTCAGAACTATATCAATGTTCCACCAACTCTGGAACCATGATGATACTAAAGCATATCAGAAATGAAGTCAAAAATACTCCATCTTTACGAAATCTATAAATTCACCTCCATACTCTACCTGCATAGATATTACATCTGCATGATCGATAATCAAAACCTATCCACATGTACATGAAAGATATATTAGTAAGTTAAATAAGAAAATGCAGAATTCACTAAATAAAGAAACAGAAAATGATACAACTATATTTGCAACCATAGGATAAAGTAGACCTGGTTCAAGAGATAAAACAAATTTACCTCAATGGAGGAGAGATAATCAACAGTCTCGTCCTTTTCTTCTTCTGCCCTACCAATGGCCTAGTAAGAGTAAAATTGATAACAGACTGAATCAAGAAGATTCATGAACTAATTATGACAAATAGACAGGTAAGGTAGCTACCATAACTAACTCGACAGGGGAAGCAACGATCATGTCCGAGGAACAAAAATTACTATCCCAGCTTGTATCAAGCCTAATGCTATTCCTGGAATCGCCAAAGAGAATTCAAGTCTCAGCCAAACTAATTACAAACCGAAACCTGATAAAAGTAGAGGTAAAGTGATGATATATACCTTGTATACTTAATGCCTAGCATAAATGCATCATCACTGTTCCCCTCACCAATAAGGGCTTGCCAATCAGAAGGTTTTTCTGATTTCCTTTTCTCGGATGTCTCCACATGATTACCATCATCTTTACATCCAAATTTTTTACTGAACTGGCTAAGGTTTTGTACATTAATCTGAAATCAAGGAATGAATATCAAAGAGGACATAAGAAACTTAAGACATAATCTGCAAGCGAGACAAGATAACAATACAAACAATTCTTTCTACATTATTTGCTAATAACCAAACTAGTACTCATCTGTGATATGTCATGTACTCATGTGTCATGGAAAAAGGCAGCAGAGTCACAAAGCAGATGCCAGTAATTAAGAAGTGCCTAAAATTTCATAAATATGTATATACCCTTTGAGCTTCTGGAGTTAGTTGTATGAGCCTATTCACAACACGAAAGGCAATACTCCTGTATGGTAGTAGAATCAGTACCTGCATGCATATACATACAATAAACGAAAGACCAATTGTCAAATGCAATCAACAACTATTAAAGCACAAAGAGAGGTCATCACCACCTTTGGACGAGTAAATCCTTGGTCCCGAAATCTATCATCAAAAAGAGTTTCCTCTTCATAATGCTTGGCAATTTTACTTTCATTCTTGTGGATAAGATCTTTAGTTTTGAAAATGTGATTCAGCTGCATAAGAAAAGACAAAACTGACTCCAATAAATCTTGGACACAATGCTAAGTGGAATTAAAAGCAAGCAACAAAAAACCTCAAAATAATGATCTTAGAAAAAAGAATACAAGTATGCACATACAGCATGCATAAGGTATGCATCCATGTGACTTGAGTCTTCTCCATGGCCTTTTTTGTAAAATGGTCGCTTATTAGAATGCAAAATATCCAAATAGCTGTTGCCTGGAAAATAATATACTATAGTTAATATCAGAAAAGATGACCGAAAAAAATCACAATAGTGATTTCCAGAAGCCGAGACGTACACATGGAGAAGAATCTTCTTCTTGTAGATGAGTCAAAATCTTTTCCTCCAGATTTCTCGTATAGCTGAAGCCAGTGCTTAAATAACTTAGGCTTGAGGCCATAGGTTGCATCACTCTGAGAAACCTGCAGGAACAAGCTCTTTTAGTGCAACTAGTAACTCTTAAATAGACAAGGTTATAAGAACACATACATCAAGAAAATTTTGTCTTGTTCCTTTCAAGCTGCAATTTGGATTGCCAATGGTAGGTGCTTCCCAATTAAACTTCCATTTGCCTTTTGGTAATTTTTCCACTTCTTCACTTGATAACTTGTAAGAAAGATGCTCTCTAAATGCACTAGTTGATACAGAAGATTGGCTATTGGTACTCAACTCATGCTCCTCATCCGTTTCACAATACTCAGAATCTTCTTCCTCGTTATCTTTGCGCTCCTGCTCTGTGTTCTTGGTAAGAGAACCAAGAGTTTCGCGATCAGCACCTTTTAATAACGACAAGAGAAGCACGAGTGAGATCACTGGGCTGAAATAAATAAAAAACATTGCATCTACTGCAGGAATACTTTATTTCAAACCACAAACGTCCGAGATGAGTAACTAGAGGAGTATACAAAACCTCAAATTTTCCAGAATACAAGATTAAGGAATAAATTACCTTGAATCTCATCATCCTCCCCATCTGTAGAGCTTTGATCTTCCTTAGACCAAGTGTTTTTCTCATCTTCATCTCCTTCTGTGTCGCTTAAACCTTCATCCTCTCTCTGCCTGTTAAAAGATTTGATATTTCCCCAGAGCCAGCAAAAAGTTAGTAATATATGACTAAGAAACTTATCCCATATGATCTATAGAAGCTTAAAAGTACAAAATTTTAAAAGTAAAAGGTATAAAGTTCTACAGAGGAAAAAACGAATGTTCCAATCTTCAAACGTACCTTCTTTTGTTCATATCAGCAACAACCTTGTTTGATAAACCTAGAGATGTCAGCAACATATCGTATGTTGTCGGTTCTCTGTATTCCATTGCTATCGATTCGAATCTTTCAGATGAATCTACAATGCCCAAAAGAATTTATCTAAGATTGTCTAAAAACAATTGCAGATATAATTAAGATCTAAGATACCTAGATCCTCTGTTGGAGAATTGTAAGAAGTTCGTTTACACATCTTCCTGTCCCGTTTCCTATGGATATTATCCTGCGGCGTGTGCCTCTTCAGCACTACACTGAACTTTGGAGCCATGGAGAAAAGCCTGGAGAGAATTCGAGTGAGAGAAAGAGCTTGGACTAGTTCTGAGGGTTAAGCGAATTGACACCCAAATTAGGGTTTTCGAGCGAAGATGTGAAAAGAAGAGAAGGCCAGCAAAGGCTTAATTTAAGGGATCCTCGTCTTTTTACCCTTCTAGCCCGGAGCCAATAGGAGAATTTCTCTTTCAATAAAAAAATTGCATTTATTATATCGAGGATAAATTGTCCAAAAATATATAGGTTAAAGTAACCAATAATTTTCATTCGTAATTATAGGGCGTTCATTTTTATTTTTTTATCCTCGCCAAGGCATAAAACCCGACCCGACCCAAACCAATTTCAGGTAATTTAGGTCAGGTAGTTCGGGTATCGGTAAGTGTTTTATTTTACAATTTGGCTAGTGATTTGAGTTGGGTAGTTTGGGTTGGGTATCGGGTCAACCAACTTTTTTAGTATTTTTTGGATCTTTTTAGATATTTTAAGATTTTTTTCGGATTTTTAGTGATTCAAATCAGTTCGAATCGGATCAGGTCAAATTTTTTAGTATTTTTTTGGATTTTTTGGATTTTTACGAATTTTTTGGATTTTGTTTTTTTCTGATTTTTTGGATTAATTTGAAACTATTGGATACTACCCGAACTACCTGATATTCGACCTGACCTGACCTGACTTTTCCTTTTTGGTTAATTCAAAATAAATACCCAAATTCCGAATAACCCAACCCGATCCATTTGACCCGAATTCATAAATGTATCATAGATACAGATTGGGAATCTAACTATTTTTTATTTGCGGATCATGGTCAAATCCACCTCTAATTTCCATGTCTCTCTAATGGATCAAAATGTTTTTAGAAAATTCATCTAAATTCAAAACAATGTTCCCCTTTCAAATATAATTTTTTATAAAATTCCAAATTAAGATGATGTTACATGATATTGTTAGATAAAATATTCAATCTAAAGCTAAGAAAAAGTTACTTTTAGAGAAGAAAAAGTTACATGATATTGTTAGATAAAGTTACTTTTAGAGAAGAAATTATGGGTCAAGAATCTAAGACTGTAACTATTACTTCATCAGGTGGAGGGAGGAATAAGAATGATCATGATATTCAAGCACTTTAAGTCCAATCAGATTCAGAAGATGAGGAAGTGCATTCATATTCTGACGATCAAGTGAGTTCGGGAAATCATGATATTGAGGAAGGTGCAAGTAGTGAAGATGGCTACGTACTTGCTTGTGGCAGACAGAGAAGGGAGATTTAAGACCACCCTCAAGGTTTGAAGGCTCATATTTCATAGTTATGCTCTAGCTAGTGCAGAACTCATAAATCTAGAAGAGCCTAAAACCTATCAGGAAGCTCAGAAAAGTATTGATAAGAAGTTCTGGAATGTTGAAGAAATGGATTTTCTTAAGAGAAATTTCATTAGACATGCCTAAAAATCAGAAAGTAATTGGCTGTAAATGGAAAACCAGGTATTCTAGGAGTTTAGAAGCCTAGGTTTAAAGCTAGATTGGTGGCAAAAGGTTATTCTCAGATAGAGGAAATAAACTATAATGAAGTTTTTGCTCCGATGGTTAAACATACTTCTATCATAATTCTTCTCTCGGCAGTGGCAAAGTTTAATCTGGAACTCGAGCAACTAAATGTGAAAATAGTTTTTCTTCATGAAGTTTTAAAAGAAACTATCTACATGGAACATCCTGAAAGGTTTGTAAAAACATGTAAGAGACAAGGTTTTCTTACTAAAGAAATCTCTCTATGGATTGAAGCAATTTCTTAGAGAGTGGAACCACAAATTCGATTAATTTGTGGTTAAACAAGGATTCAGGAAAAGTGACTATGATCCTTGTGTCTACTTAAAAGGTAACAAACCATAAAATATGATATACTTACTCCTATATGTAGATGATATGTTGATGGCAACTCTAAGTAAATCACAGATAGATTAGCTAAAGAAGCTATTGAACTCAGAGTTTGAAATAAAGAAGTTGGGGCAGTCTGATGTATTCCATGATTGGGACTCGTGCTTATATAGTTTATTGAGTTGGTCCCGTCAGCAGGTACATGTCAAAAGCAAACAAAAATCAGTGGTTGGTTGTGTAATGATTATTCAAATATTTTAAAGGAGCAGCTAATGTGAGTTTAGATTTCACAAAACAAGATGATTTTCAAGTCAGAGATTTCGATGACTTAGGTTGCATTAGATCTAGACAAGAGAAGGTTTATTTCAGGTTTCTTATTCATAGTATGTGGTAATACAGTGAGTTGGTGATCAAGATTGTAAAATGTTGTAGTTTTGTCAATAACAGAAACATAATATATTTCAATATTAGATGCAAGCAAATGAGCAGTTTGGTTAAAGGGTTTGTGTGAAGAAATGGTCAAGCAAAATGCAATAGAGGTATTTTGTGATTCTCAGAGCGCTACGTGGAGCAAAAGAACTAGGCATGTTTAAATCAAGTATAACTTCATCATAGATGTCATAGATGAAGAGCTAGTGAAAGTCACCAAGATTCAAATCTTTGTAAATCCGGTATACATGTTAACCAAAACTCTTTATAGAGAGAAGTTCAAGGTTGTCTCAGATATCTGAACATGACTGAGATCTAGTTAGATCTCGATGAGCTTTGCCTTTGATATGAACAGGAAATGTAAAGATAAAACTAAAGCCGTTAATTATTTGCAAAAGATTAGAGATGGAGAGAATAAGTTCTCTGTATTATCAAAAACTTCTAATATGTAACTGCATATTAGTTGTTGATGTTGTTCTTGTTAGGAACTCCATTGGAAAAGGGGACTTCATCGAAGAAGAAGTCCATTGGTTCTTTCTCCTAAAGGCGCACAAAGCTTAAGGTTCATCAACTCAAGTATTCAGAAGGAGAGAGAAGCTTAGTGTATCTCATATCTCTTGAGATCGTTGAAGGTGCTTTCACGGTGGCGGATGTGTGATAACTCCAGTGAAAGTGAGTGTAGCTTAGAGAGAAGCTTCAACAGCTATGGTTTGGTGTCTTCAGGCAAGTGTAATTATACAAGAAAAAAAAAGTTTTATTAGAGTAGCATTCATACAATCTGAAATCGCTTGCAAAAGTAACCAAGAGCTTACAAACCTGTATTCGCTTTGGAAGGATTGGAAACAACTATCTTTTCAACATGTTTTTGCTTTTTAGTATCCCTTCTCTTATCAAATTTCTGCCCTGACTTGTGTCTCTTCAGCTCTTTGGTAGAATTTGGAGCCATCTGAGAAAAGTTCAAGCGATGGGAGATATTCAGCGTGTGTTCTCGAAAGCAGGGTTCATGCGAAATTGCAATTGGTCAGATGAAAATAGAAGATGAAGACGATGCAGGAAACAACTAACTCTATAGTTGATGCTCTTTTTCAAATAAAAGAGGTTTAGGGTTTATCAAATTTCACTTCACGAATAAAAGTTTAACATACAACCAAAAGGACCATGATGCCGTTTTGGTTATTAAATACAAAATGGGACAAAATGGATCACTGTACAACTTCATGTGACAAATGGGCCTGAATGAGCTTACTTTTCATAACATATCCATTTTATATAATGATGATGAGAGCAAGAGTGACTGAGGTCCACTCGGGTTTTCAAGCTTTTAAATTTAGACATTTTTGCTAATGTTTGTTTGTTTTATTAGTATACTAAACACACACACACACTAACACCCACCCACACACACACACGCACAAACACAAACGCACACCCATAAACACACCACACACATACACACATACACACAGATACCGACACACAGAGACACACAAATATACACACTCACACACACACTTACACACATACTCACACACACACACCTACACACACTAACCCATACACACACACCATCACAGACTAACCCATACTCACACACACACACCCACACATACATATACACCATCACAAAACACACCCACACACATACCCACACACACAGAGACAAACACACACCCACATTACCCACACAAACAAACACACACACCTACACACACACACTCACACATTCACACACACATCCACACACAAACACACAGACCCATATACACACACACCTACACCCAAACCCACACACACCCACACACACACACAAACACACATCCACACACACACGATCGACTCACATAAATTATTTGCATATAATACAAGTAGTAGTACAAAGGGGTTCTAAATCAACCAAAAGTAAATAATTATAAAACAAAAGACGTCAAAAAACACACCTTCTTTGTTGATATGAGCAACAACTTTGTTAGAAGATACGAGAGATGCCAGCAAATTATCATAGCCTGTGGGTTTTCAGTAAATCATAGATTCTGATTTAACCTCAATAGGTTCTCCTTCATATGAATCTAACAATACAATACAATACAAGAAAAAAAGAAGCTTAATTAGAGTAGCATTCATACAATCTGAAACCGCTTGCAAAAGTAACCAAGAGCATACAAACCTGTATCCGTATTTGAAGGATTGGAAACAACTATCTTTTCAACACGTTTTTGCGTTTTGGTATCCCTTATCTTATCAAATTTCTCCCCTGACCTATGTCTCTTCAGTTCTTTGGTAGCATTTGGAGCCATCTGAGAAAAGTTCAAGCGATGGGAGATATTCAGCGTGCGTTCTCGAAAGCAGGGTTCATGCAAAATTGCAATTGGTCAGATGGAAATCGAAGATGAAGATGACGCAGGAAACAACAAACTCTGTAGTTGATGGTTATTTCAAATAAAAGGGGTTTAGGGTTTATCAAATTTCACTTCAGGATTAAAGTTTAATATACGACAAAAAAAACCACGTTATCGTTTTGGTTATTAAATACAAAATGGGACAAAATGAATCACTGTACAACTTCATGTGACAAATGGGCGTGAATGGGTTTACTTTTCATAAAGTATCCATTTTATATAATGATGATGAGAGATGGAGTCACTCAGGTCCGCTCGGGTTTTCAGGTTTTTGAATTTAGATAATTTTGCTAATGTTTGTTTGTTTTATTAGTATACTAAACATACACACACACTACCACACACCCACACACACACACGCACAAACACAAACGCACACCCACAAACACACACCACACACACACACCCACACACATACACACACAAGTACCCACACACCCAGACACACACATACACACTCACACACACACCCACACACACACACACACCCACACCCACACACACCCACACACACACACTCACACACACACATCCACACGTACCCCCATACACACATACACACTCACACACACACACACACATTGTGTTGGATATTACTTATACAATCTTAAAAGTAAATATTGAAGAGTAAAGGACATAATAGAAGAACAGTAGTACAAAATATATATGTTCAGACGATCAACTCACATAAATCATTTGCAAATAATACAAGGAGTAGTACAAAAGAGTTCCAAATCAACCGAAAGTAAATAATTATAAAACAAAAGACGTCAAAAAACACACCTTTTTTGTTGATATGAGCAACAACTTTGTTAGAAGATACGAGAGATGCCAGCAAATTATCATAGCCTGTGGGTTTTCAGTAAATCATAGATTCTAATTTAACCTCAATAGGCTCTCCTTCATATAAATCTAACAATACAATACAATACAAGAAAAAAAGAAGCTTAATTAGAGTAGCATTCATACAGTCTCAAATCGCTTGCAAAAGTAACCAAGAGCATACAAACCTGTATCCATATTTGAAGGATTGGAAACAACTGTCCTTTCAACACGTTTTTGCGTTTTAGTATCCCTTATCTTATCAAATTTCTCCCCTGACCTATGTCTCTTCAGTTCT
>OVBA01002716.1:21583-32431 GCA_900406435.1 Lepidium aucheri
ATCTGAGAAAAGTTCAAGCGATGGGAGATATTCAGCGTGCGTTCTCGAAAGTAGGGTTTATGCAAAGTTGCAATTGGTCATATGGAAATGGAAAATGAAGACGATACAGGAAACAACTAACTCTGTAGTTGATGCTCTTTTTCAAATAAAAGGGGTTTAGGTTTTATCAAATTTCACTTCAGGATTAAAAGTTTTACATACGACCAAAAAGACCATGATGCCGTTTTGTTATTAAATACAAAATGGGACAAAATGGATCACTGTTCATCTTCATGTGACAAATGGGCCTGAATGTGCTTACTTTTCATAAAGTATCCGCTTGGGTTTTCACTCTTTTGAATTTAGACATTTTTGCTAATGTTTGTTTGTTTACTAGTATACTAAACACACACACACCCACACACATTAATCCTCACACACACACTCACACAAACACACCTACTCCCACACACACACTCACACACATACGCAGACACATACAGACACAGATACACACACACACCCACACCCACACACACCCACACACACAAACACACCCACACCCATACACACACCCACACAAACACCCCCCGCCCATACACACACACGCCCTCACAAACAGACACACTCACATTATGTTGGATAAATGAGCGCATCAATTGTATGGAAACTTATACATAAATCACCATACGAATTGCATATTACTTATACAATCTTAAAAGTAAATATTGAAAAGTAAAGGACACAATAGAGGAACAATAGTGTAGAATATATATGTTCAAACGACCAACTCTAATAAATCATTTGCATATAATACGAGGAGTAGTACAAAAGAGTTCAAAATCAACTGAAAGTAAATTATTATAAAACAAAAAACGTCTAAGAACACACCTTTTTTGTTGAAATGAGCAACAGCTTTGTTAGAAGATACGAGAGATGCCAACAAATTATCATAAGCAATAGGCTCTCCTTCATCTGAATCTAACAATACAATACAATACAAGAAAAAAAGCTTAATTAGAGTAGCATTCATACAATCTTAAATCGCTTGCAAAAGTAACCAAGAGCTTACAAACCTGTATCCACTTTTGAAGGATTGGAAACAACTGTCTTTTCAACACGTTTTTGCGTTTTAGTATCCCTTTTCTTATCAAATTTCTCCACTGATTTGTGTCTCTTCAGTTCTTTGGTAGAATTTGGAGCCATCTGAGAAAAGTTCAAGCGATGGGAGATAGTCAGTGTGCGTTCTAGAAAGCAGGGTTCATGCAAAGTCGCAATTGGTCAGATGGAAATGGAAGATGAGGATGACGCAGGAAACAACTAACTCTGTAGTTTATGCTCTTTTTCAAATAAAAGGGGTTTAGGGTTAATCAAATTTCACTTCATGATTAAAAGTTTAACATACGACCAAAAGGATCATTATGCCGTTTTTGTTATTAAATACAAAATGTGACAAAATGGATCATTGTACAACTTCATGTGACAAATGGGCCTGAATGGACTTACTTTTCATAAAGTATCCATTTTATATAATGATGATGAAAGCATGAGTCACACAGGTCAGCTCGGGTTTTCAGGCTTTTGAGTTTAGACATTTTTGCTAATATTTGTTTGTTTTATTAGTATACTAAACATAGACACACACACTACCACACACCCACACACACACACGCACAGACACAAACGCACACCCACAAACACACCACACACACACACAGACACACACACCCACACATACACATACAAATACCCACACACAAACACACACATACACACTCACACACACACCCACACCCACAAACACACCACACACACACATACACACACACACCCACACACACACATTCACACACACCCCCATACACACATACACACTCACACACACACATACATACATTGTGTTGGATAAATGAGCGCATCAACTGAATGAAAACTTATACATAATTCACCAAGTGAATTGCATATTACTTATACAATCTTAAAAGTAAATATTGAAGAGTAAATGACATAATACAAGAACAGTAGTATACAATATATATGTTAAGACGACCAACTCACATAAATCATTTGCATATAATACAAGGAGTAGTACAAAAGAGTTCCAAATCAACCAAAAGTAAATAATTATAAAACAAAAGACGTCTAAAATCACATCTTTTTGTTGAAATGAGCAACAGCTTTGTTAGAAGATACGAGAGATGCCAGCAAATTATCACAGACACACATACATACACACTCACACAAAAACACATTATGTTGGATAAATGAGCGCATCAATTGTATGGAAACTTATACATAAATCACCATCTGAATTACATATTACTTATACAATCTTAAAAGTAAATATTGAAGAGTAAAGGACATAATAGAGGAACAGTAGTGTAGAATATATATGTTCAGACGACCAACTCACATAAATCATTTGCATATAATACAAGGAGTAGTACAAAAGAGTTCCAAATCAACAGAAAGTAAATAATTATAAAACAAAAGACATCTAAAAACATACCTTTTTTATTGATATGAGCAACAACTTTGTTAGAAGATACGAGAGATGCCAACAAATTATCAGAGGCTGTGGGTTTTCTATAAATCATAGATTTTGATTCAACCTTAATAGGCTCTCCTTCATTTGAATCTAACAATACAATACAATCCAATACAATACAAGAAAAAAAAGCTTAATTAGAGTAGCATTCATACAATCTGAAATCAATTTCAAAAGTAACCAAGAACTTACAAACCTGTATCCGCTTTTGAAGTATTGGAAACAACTGTCTTTTCAACACGTTTTTGCATTTTAATATCCCTTCTCTTATCAAATTTCTCCCCTAACCTGTGTCTCTTCAGTTTTTTGGTAAAATTTGGAGCCATCTGAGAAAAGTTCAAGCAATGGGAGATATTCAGCGTGCGTTCTCGAAAGCAGGGTTCATACAAAGTTGGAATTGGTCAGATGGAAATGGAAGATAAAGACAACGTATGAAACAACTAACTCTGTAGTTGATGCTCTTTTTCAAATAAAAGGGGTTTAGGGTTTATCAAATTTCACTTCAGGATTAAAAGTTTAACATACGACCAAAAAAACCACGATATCGTTTTGGTTATTAAATACAAAATGGGACAAAATGGATCACTGTACAACTTCATGTGACAAATGGACCTGAATGGGCTTACTTTTCATAAAGTATCCATTTTATATAATGATGATGAGAGCATGAGTCACAAAGGTCAGCTTGGGTTTTCGGGCTTTTGAGTTTAGACATTTTTGCTATGTTTGTTTGTTTTATTAGTATACTAAACAAACACACACACACACTACCACACACCCACACACACACACGCACAGACATAAACGCACACCCACAAACACACACACCACACACACACACACACACACACCCAGACACATACACACACAAGTACCCACACACAGACACACACATACACACTCACACACACACCCACACACACACACACACCCACACCCACACACACCCACACACACTCACACACACACATC
This sequence comes from Lepidium aucheri, assembly GCA_900406435.1. Taxonomy (NCBI): domain Eukaryota; kingdom Viridiplantae; phylum Streptophyta; class Magnoliopsida; order Brassicales; family Brassicaceae; genus Lepidium; species Lepidium aucheri. The sequence continues at coordinate 25,083 of OVBA01002716.1, forward strand.
CACACACACCCCCATACACACATACACACTCATACACTCACACACACACACACACACACATTGTGTTGGATAAATGAGCGCATCAATTGTATGAAAACTTATACATAATTCACACTAGTCGAATTGCATATTACTTATACAATCTTAAAAGTAAATATTGAAGAGTAAAGGACATAGTAGAAGAACAGTAGTACAGAATATATATGTTCAGACGACCAACTCACATAAATCATTTGCAAATAATACAAGGAGTAGTACAAAAGAGTTCCAAATCAACTGAAAGTAAATAATTATAAAACAAAAGACGTCTAAAAACACACTTTTTTTGTTGATATGAGCAACAACTTTGTTAGAAGATACGAGACATACAAGCAAATTATCATAAGCTATGGGTTTTCTGTAAATCATAGATTCTGATTCAACCTCAATAGGCTCTCCTTCATCTGAATCTAACAATACAATACAATACAAGAAAAAAAAGCTTAACTAGAGTAGCATTCATACAATCTGAAATCGCTTGCAAAAGTAACCAAGAGCTTACAAACCTGTATCCGCTTTTGAAGGATTGGAAACAACTATCTTTTCAACACGTTTTTGTGTTTTAGTATCCCTTCTCTTATCAAATATATCCCATGACCTGTGTCTCTTCAGTTCTTTGGTATAATTTGGAGCCATCTGAGAAAAGTTCAAGCGATGGAGATATTCAGCGTGCGTTCTCGAAAGCAGGGTTTATACAAAGTTGGAATTTGTCAGATGGAAATGGAAGATAAAGACGACGTTGGAAACAACTAACTCTATAGTTGATGCTCTTTTTCAAATAAAAGGGGCTTAGGGTTTATCAAATTTCACTTCACGATTAAATGTTTAACATACGACCAAAAGGACAACGATGCCGTTTTGGTTATTAAATACAAAATGGGACCAAATGGATCACTGTCCAACTAAATGTGTCAAATGGGCCTGAATGAGCGTCATTTTCATAAAGTATCCATTTTATATAATGATGATGAGAGTAGGAGTGACTCAGGTCCGCTCGGGTTTTCGGGCTTTTAAACTTTTATATTTTTGCAAATTTTGTTTGTTTTATTAGTATACTAAACACTCACACACACTAACACAAACCCACACACACACACATGCACAGACACAAACGCACACCCACAAACACACCACACACACATACACACACAGACACCCACACACACAGACACACACATACACACTCACACACACACAAACACATTGTGTTGGATAAATGAGCGCAACAATTCTATGGAAACTTATACATAAATCACCATCTGAATTGTATATTACTTATACAATCTTAAAAGTAAATTTTGAAGAGTAAATGACATAATAGAGGAATAGTAGTGTAGAATATATATGTTCAGACGACCAACTCACATAAATCATTTGCATATAATACAAGGAGTAGTACAAAAAAGTTCCAAACCAACGGAAAGTAAATAATTATAAAACAAAAAACATCTAAAAACATACCTTTTTGTTGATATGAGCAACAGCTTTGTTAGAAGATACGAGAGATGCCAGCATATTATCATACGCTGTGAGTTTTCTTTAAATCATAGATTCTGATTCAATCTGAATAGGCTCCCCTTCATCTGAATCTAACAATACAATACAATACAAGAAAAAAAGCTTTATTAGAGTAGCATTCATACAATCTAAAATCGCTTGCAAAAGTAACCAAGAGCTTACAAACCTGTATCCTCTTTTGAAGGATTGGAAACAACTGTCTTTTCAACACGTTTTTGCGTTTTAGTATCCCTTCTCTTATCAAATTTCTCCCCTAACCTGTGTCTCTTCAGTTCTTTGGTAGAATTTGGAGCCATCTGAGAAAAGTTCAAGCGATGGGAGATATTCAGCGTGCGTTCTCAAAAGCAGGGTTAATGCGAAGTTGCAATTGGTCAGATGGAAATGGAAGATGAAGACGACGCAGGAATCAACTAACTCTATAGTTGATGCGCTTTTTCAAATACAAGGGTTTTAGGGTTATCAAATTTCACTTCAAGATTAAATGTTTAACATATGACCAAAAGGACCACGATGCCGTTTTGGTTATTAAATAAAAAATGGGACCGAATGGATCACTGTCCAACTAAATGTGTTAAATAGACCAGAATGAGCGTCTTTTTCATAAAGTATCCATTTTATATAATGATGATGAGAGTAGGAGTGACTCAGGTCTGCTCGGGTTCTCGGGCTTTTGAACTTATATATTTTTGCTAATTTTGTTTGTTTTATTAGTATACTAAACACACACACACACTAACACACACCCACATACACATACATGCACAGACAAAAACACACACCCACAAACACACCACACACACACTTACACACAGACACCCACACACACACACACCCACACCCACACACACCCACACACACAAACACACCCATACCCATCCACACACCCACACAAACACCCCCGCCCATACACAAACACGCCCTCACAAACAGATACACTCACATTGTGTTGGATAAATGAGCGCATCAATTGTATGGAAACTTATACATAAATCACCATCTGAATTGCATATTACTTATACAATCTTAAAAGTAAATCTTGAAGAGTAAATGACATAATAGAGGAACAGTAATGTATAATATATATGTTCAGACGACCAACTCACATAAATCATTTGCATACAATACGAGGAGTAGTACCAAAGAGTTTAAAATTAACCAGATGGGAGATATTCAGCGTGCGTTCTCGAAAGCAGGGTTCATGCGAAGTTAGAATTAGTAAGATGGAAATGGAAGATAAAGACGACGTAGGAAACAGCTAACTCTGTAGTTGATGCTCTTTTTCAAATAAAAGGGGTTTAGGGTTTATCAAATTTCACTTTAGGATTAAAAGTATTACATACGACCAAAAAGACAATGATGCCGTTTTGGTTATTAAATACAAAATGGGACAAAATGGATCACTGTTGAACTTCCTGTGACAAATGAGCCTGAATATGTTTACTTTTCATAAAGTATCCATTTTATATAATGATGATGAGAGTAGGTGTCACTTAGGTCCGCTTGGGTTTTCACTCTTTTGAATTTAGACATTTTTGCTAATGTTTGTTTGTTTTATTAGTATACTAAACACACACACACCCACACACATTAATCCTCACACACACACTCACACAAACACACACCCACATACACAAACACACCCATTCCCACACACACACTCACACACATACATAGACACATATAGACACAGACACAGATACACACACACACCCACACCCACACACACCAACACACACAAACACACCCACACCCATACACACACCCACACAAACACCCCCTGCCCATACACACACACGCCCTCACAAACAGACACACTCACATTATGTTGGATAAATGAGCGCATCAATTGTATGGAAACTTATACATAAATCACCATACGAATTGCATATTACTTATACAATCTTAAAAGTAAATATTGAAGAGTAAAGGATATAATAGAGGAACAATAGTGTGGAATATATATGTTCAGACGACCAACTCTAATAAATCATTTGCATATAATACAAGGAGCAGTACAAAAGAGTTCAAAATCAACCGAAAGTAAATAATTATAAAACAAAAAACGTCTAAAAACACACCTTTTTTGTTGAAATGAGCAACAACTTTGTTAGATGATACGAGAGATGCCAACAAATTATCATAGGCAATAGGCTCTCCTTCATCTGAATCTAACAATACAATACAATACAAGAAAAAAAAGCTTAATTAGAGTAGCATTCATACAATCTAAAATCCCTTGCAAAAGTAACCAAGAGCTTACAAACCTGTATCCACTTTTGAAAGATTGGAAACAACTGTCTTTTCAACAGGTTTTTGCGTTTTAGTATCCCTTTTCTTCTCAAATTTCTCCACTGATTTGTGTCTCTTTAGTTCTTTGGTAGAATTTGGAGCCATCTGAGAAAAGTTCAAGCGATGGGAGATAGTCAGTGTGCGTTCTAGAAAGCAGGGTTCATGCAAAGTTGCAATTGGTCAATTGGAAATGGAAGATGAAGACGACGCAGGAAACAACTAACTCTGTAGTTGATGCTCTTTTTCAAATAAAACGGGTTTAGGGTTTATCAAATTTCACTTCATGATTAAAACTTTAACATACGACCAAAAGAACCACAATGCCGTTTTGGTTATTAAATACAAAATGTGACAAAATGGATCATTGTACAACTTCATGTGACAAATGGGCCTGAATGGACTTACTTTTCATAAAGTATCCATTTTATATAATGATGATGAGAGCATGAGTCACACAGGTCAGCTCGGGTTTTCAGGCTTTTGAGTTTAGACATTTTTGCTAGTGTTTGTTTGTTTTATTAGTATACTAAACATAGACACACACACACTACCACACACCCACACACACACACGCACAGACACAAACGCACACCCACAAACACACCACACAAACACACAGACACACACACCCACACATACACATACAAGTACCCACACACACCCACAAACACACTACACACACACATACACACAGACACCCACACACACACACACATTTACACACACCCCCCATACACACATACACACTCACACACACACATTGTGTTGGATAAATGAGCGCATCAATTGAATGAAAACTTATACATAATTCACCAAGTGAATTGCATATTACTTATACAATCTTAAAAGTAAATATTGAAGAGTAAATGACATAATAGAATTACAGTAGTATACAATATATATGTTCAGACGACCAACTCACATAAATCATTTGCATATAATACAAGGAGTAGTACAAAAGAGTTCCAAATCAACCGAAAGTAAATAATTATAAAACAAAAGACGTCTAAAATCACACCTTTTTGTTGAAATGAGCAACAACTTTGTTAGAAGATACGAGAGATGCCAGCAAATTATCACAGACACACACACATACACACTCACACACACACAAACACATTGTGTTGGATAAATGAGCGCATCAATTGTATGGAAACTTATACATAAATCACCATCTGAATTACATATTACTTATACAATCTTAAAAGTAAATATTGAAGAGTAAAGGACATAATAGAGGAACAGTACGGTAGAATATATATGTTCAGACGACCAACTCACATAAATCATTTGCATATAATACAAGGAGTAGTGCAAAAGAGTTCCAAATCAACAGAAAGTAAATAATTATAAAACAAAAGACATCTAAAAACATACCTTTTTTGTTGATATGAGCAACAGCTTTGTTAGAAGATACGAGAGATGCCAGCAAATTATCAGAGGCTGTGGGTTTTCTGTAAATCATAGATTTTGATTCAACCTTAATAGGCTCTCCTTCATTTGAATCTAACAATACAATACAAGAAAAAAAAGCTTAATTAGAGTAGCATTCATACAATCTAAAATCGCTTGCAAAAGTAACCAAGAGCTTACAAACCTGTATCCGCTTTTGAAGTATTGGAAACAACTGTCTTTTCAACACGTTTTTGCGTTTTAATATCCATTCTCTTATCAAATTTCTCCCCTGACTTGTGTCTGTTCAGTTCTTTGGTAGAATTTGGAGCCATCTGAGAAAAGTTCAACCAATAGGAGATATTCAGCATGCGTTCTCGAAAGCAGGGTTCATACAAAGTTGGAATTGGTCAGATGGAAATGGAAGATAAAGACAACATATGAAACAACTAACTCTGTAGTTGATGCTCTTTTTCAAATAAAAGGGGTTTAGGGTTTATCAAATTTCACTTCAGGATTAAAAGTTTAACATACTACCAAAAAACCACGATATCGTTTTGGTTAGTAAATACAAAATGGGACAAAATGGATCACTGTACAATTTCATGTGACAAATGAGCCTGAATGAGCTTACTTTTCATAAAGTATCCATTTTATATAATGATGATGAGAGCATGAGTCACACACGTCAGCTTGGGTTTTCGGGCTTTTGAGTTTAGACATTTTTGCTATGTTTGTTTGTTTTATTACTATACTGAACACACACACACACACACACTACCACACAGCCACACAGACACGCACAGACACAAACGCACACCCACAAACACACACACCACACACACACACACACACACACCCAGACACATACACACACAAGTACCCACACACACAGACACACACATACACACTCACACACACACCCCCACACACACACACACACCCACACACACCCACACACACTCACACACACACATCCACACACACACCCCCATACACACATACACACTCACACACTCACACACTCACACACTCACACACACACACATTGTGTTGGATAAATAAGCGCATCAATTGTATGAAAACTTATACATAATTCACACCAGCCGAATTCCATATTACTTATACAATCTTAAAAGTAAATATTGAAGAGTAAAGGACCTAATAGAAGAATAGTAGTACAAAATATATATGTTCAGACGACCAACTCACATAAATCATTTGCAAATAATACAAGGAGTAGTACAAAAGAGTTCCAAATCAACCGAAAGAAAATAATTATAAAACAAAAGACGTCTGAAAACACACATTTTTTGTTGATATGAGCAACAACTTTGTTAGAAGATACGAGACATACAAGCAAATTATCATAGGCTGTGGGTTTTCTGTAAATCATAGATTCTGATTCAACCTCAATAGGCTCTCCTTCATCTGAATCTAACAATACAATACAATACAAGAAAAAAGCTTAATTAGAGTAGCATTCATACAATCTGAAATCGCTTGTAAAAGTAACCAAGAGCTTACAAACCTGTATCCGCTTTTGAAGGTTTGGAAACACTTGTCTTTTCAACACGTTTTTGCGTTTTAGTATCCCTTCTCTTATCAAATATATCCCTTGACCTGTGTCTTTTCAGTTCTTTGGTAGAATTTGGAGCCATCTGAGAAAAGTTCAAGCGATGGGAGATATTCAGCGTGCGTTCTCAGAAGCAGGGTTCATACAAAGTTGGAATTTGTCAGATGGAAATAGAAGATAAAGACAACGTATAAAACAACTAACTCTGTAGTTGATGCTCTATTTCGAATAAAAGGGGTTTAGGGTTTATCAAATTTCACTTCATGATTAAATGTTTAACATACGACCAAAAGGACCACGATGCTGTTTTGGTTATTAAATACAAAATGGGACCAAATGGATCACTGTCCAACTAAATATGTCAAATGGGCCTGAATGAGCGTCCTTTTCATAAAGTATCCATTTTATATAATGATGATGAGAGTAGGAGTGACTCAGGTCCGCTCGAGTTTTTGGGCTACACACTAACACAAACCCACACACGCACACATGCACAGACACAAACGCACACCCACAAACACACCACACACACATA
>OVBA01002717.1:0-32426 GCA_900406435.1 Lepidium aucheri
GGCCCGAGTCGTTTAGGTTGAGCTTCCCTCGTGATGGATAGGTCGAGGTGTTTGACCGAGGCTTCGTTTTTGTAAGCGGATTTAGTGGTCCTCGCCAGCAAGCCGCGAGGCAATGGTCCGAGTGATTGGCAGCTTCCTTTCCCGAGCAACTTGTTCCAATGCTCTGGCTCCATTTTATGCTCCTTTTTGCTCCATTTCCTAAGAAAATCCCAAAACTCCAAATGCAAATGCAAAAAGTGCAAAACTAACCTAAATGGACCTAAATGCAAGTGAAACTAGCTAGATAGATACAAAAAACAACCTAAAATGGTGCTCTAAAACCATTAAAAATCACACTCATCAACTATGCAAGTTAAATCTTCCAACATGTAGGGATACTATCAAGGCATCATCGTGTGTTTGTCCAACATAAAAATTTCACTCTCTGTGAATGTTAGGATGTGGCTTGGGCCAAACATCAATGACGGCACACTTTTTTCTAAAGATTCAGCATAAAAGCATTGATAGAATTGCAAAATAGCTTCAATCCCCCGCTTATAAAATCGATCTTTAGTTTTTGGGATAGGGGATTGGCTGAGTCTGATTTCTCGAGTTTGGGATCACTATCTAGTTTCTCAGAGCTTTGATCTCGTCTTTTTCCATTGTTTCTTTTTTCCCAGTCTTTTTTCATCATGTCTTTCCACTTGCCTTATTCTTTTACTATTTCACCACTTTACATTCTTCTAAAGAATGTGTTCTGGCCTGGTGGAAATCACAAAACTTCCCGTCATCTTTTCCTCCTTTTCTTTGTCATGTATAATTTCCAATGACATATGAGTGTTTTCCCTGTCTGCATTCAGTTTGTTTCTTACTTCCCGCAGTTTTAATTCCTTGACTTCTGTTTTTTTAACTTCTAGAGGGATTCCTCCATTAAAGCAAAGTACCCAACGTGGTGAAGTGTATCACCTAACGTATTTGATGGTCAAACCGACAGGTCTTGACAGAAATCTCCGGACTGTCAGATCCCTCGTCACAGAGCAACAAGGGCCATTTTATCGGTTACATTAGCACAGTGGGGTTTCATATACTTGAAAGTAGCGATATATTTTTGCAATTATTCGAATTTTTGATGAATTATGTTCAGCAAAGCGTCGAAGTCCTGTTTATTTTTGATTAAGATCAAATAATGCTTTAGGAAAGCTTAGGCGAGCTGCTCAAATCCATCGATTGAGCTCGGTGGGAGACTGGAGAATCAATCTAAAGTTGTCCTGCAATGTTTTCAAAAAAAGTCTATAGTTTATGACATCATTCTCTTCTCCCTAGGTGGAAGGTTTTAAGATGCTTGACGGGATCGAAGTTTCCCGAATATGTTGGAAATTTTATCTTTCGTATGTCTCTAACATACGTATCAGTTATTATTTGATTAAATGGAGTGAACCTTGTATGTTCTATGACCCTATCTATCTCTAGGGCCGAGGTAGTCGAACTATGAAATTGAAATTTCATGACATCTTGCTCCGTCATATTGCGGAGGACCATCTCTTGAAGCTTGTCACCTCGGTACTATTCACTCGCGCTACATTGGGAATTTTGACTTGTGATCCCGAATTTTGACTTGAGCACAAGCCAATTCGTTTTGTAGCCTATGAATTTCTTCATTAGTAGGGCTATTTCATCCTATTACTCGGACCAGAGACTCGACTGCTGGTCGATTTGAATTTTTAGTCACTGTGCTAGTCGCTCTGCCAGATCGAGATGATCTCTGGTTATTGGGGGTGGTTTATTTTCCACCCGGGTCTAGGATCCAAATTCGAGAGGATTTGACCATATTACTCTCTTACACGACGATTGCCCAGGCGACGGTGGAGGAGTTCCTCTTAGGATATTGCGGGGCGATCTAATCGATAGAGACCTTGTCTCCGTTGATGCATCTCCGCCCTGATTAGAGGGTCCTGGGATTAGGTTTTGCAACCGTAGAATTTAATGTCTTATATCCTGCGCCCGCTAATCAAATTTAGCCATATGTTCTTGGTTTCTCGCTATTGCGTGGCGATTTTGTTCGGTCAACATTACCACAACATTTGCAAATCTGCTATTCAACAGGTTTGACGCTTATAGGTTATCAGTGCTTCAGCCTGAGGCGGATTTCCAATTTGCTCCACCTCGTTCTCTAAAGATTCGAGATGTATTGGGTTTATCCTAATTATGCAGATGTCCGAGGGGATCTGCACCGTCATAATCACCTTCCCGCACTCCTTCCATTGTCAGCCGAAAATAGGGATCTAGCTTCTAAATGAATCTAAGCCCCACGGTTGGTGTCAAATTGATGATGCCAAATCAATCAACCAAAGTTTCAGGAATAACAAACTGACGAATTGAAAGAATTCGAGATAACTGAGTCGAGTTTTATTGATGAATGATTTTGGGTAAAATGAAAGGATTTAGCCTAATCTAGTCTTCTAGAGGTTTTTCCGTGTGTCATATTCTTTCCCTCGAGCTCTCCTTTAATACGCTCATAAGTTGGATTCGGCTCTGACTTTCTCGCTATTTAGTTCGGTTCTCATAATTGCATTATCCCTATTTTTGCGATGCTTCCACATCATCTCTCATTTGTCCCTTTTTCCTCTAATTGGATTAGTGCAGAAGACTCTTTTATGTATTGGGCTGGCATACTCTCAGTCCGTCTTCGCATTGTGGTCCACATGCTTATTGGACATTTAGTAGGCTGAGTTGTGCGAGACCTGGTATCAACAGAGCACAAGAAGAAAAAGAAGACAAATTATTTATACATCAATATTTTTGATCCAAGATTTTTTTTATTAAAATTAATTTCGTCTTACACAAGTATATTACAAAAAGGATTTAAATATCTACGAGGAAATGCAATTGAGAAGATCTGTATCTAAGGGGTAGAAAAAAAGTTATTCCACTGTCTAGATCAATATTTGGATGGCTTACTTCCTACAACTTAGATACAGTTCTCATCGATTACATTTTCCCTTAGATAATTAAATTCTTTTGTAACGTACTCGTGTAAGAGGAAATTAAATTTAATAAAAAAAATTTTGAATCAACAAATTGGCGTTATCACTTACTTTATATATAGTATAGGACTAGACCAATTTTCGCCGATCTTCTACCGCTGGCATATATGAAGCACACTTTCTCCGTCCCTACCTCCCATGCACCCATCCATGAACTATGTTGTCGATATTCGTATGTAGGGACCGTTTACATCTAAGTAACGTGTCTTACCAAATCAAAAGTAGAGCATCTAGAAGGACATTGGGTGGAATTATGAGAGAGTTCAACACCACAGATAATCCAAGATCATCAGCATTTCACCCGAACGAGTCTAGGGAAGAGCGCACTCGATTTGATGCTACCTACAGAACTGGCAGCATTACACCAACTTCACAGATGGAAGGAAAGACGACTTATCAACGCCAAGCAAGAAAAAATATACAACTACGATCTTTAGCCAGTGTAGCCACCAAGAAAGCCAACCAAAACGAATAAAGGAACCAGGAGCTCTTGATCCAAATTCAGCGACAAGAAGAAAAATCCATGGAACAACTTACAGAACTTTGCACTGCAAAACTAGGAAACAAGCAAAATAATACGTAGGGTGTTCCACCGAAAATTGAGGTCCCGGTAAACGGGATTTTACGTGCATCAATAAATAGTATTAAACATTACTAATAAAAGAAAAAAAACATGAGTAGAATAACCGTTATAAGGAGGCATATCTCTAAAAATATTGAAGAAATTTAGTTCAAATTTTAAATTAACTTAGAATGTATAGTAAACATCAATCTCTAACAAAATTAGATGTTGTCCCGTGCGGTTGCACGATATTAGATTTTCATGAATTTTGCTGCGTATACATAGTTACTTATATTTATTTGAACAAAATATATTTTTTATTCATAATATGTATTGATTTATATATTTGGATGTATCAACAAATTTATATTATACATATATTAATCTTGAAATTTGATATGTGGTTTCATTTATATATGTGTATTGATCTTGAAATATTAAAATTTGATATGTGGTTTCATTAAAATTCTTAGTATGTATACTTATATTATGAAAATTTAATTATAATGATGATTTGTATTGTATTCCAAATATATTTTTTCAGATAGATGTTAATTACTCTTTTTATGCATTATATAATATCTTATCTCAATTACATATATAAAGGTTAATAATATCTATAAAATCAATACCATCTTAACAGAAATTTATATAGAATTTAGGTTTTGCAACATTATGATTTTCATATATAAACTTTTTTTATTTTTATCATTTAGGTTTTTACACTCAATATCTTTCAGATTTTTAGACCCGTATTCATTTAAATTTTTACACCCGCATTCATTTAAGGTTTTAAATTTAATTTTTTTATTTGTTATAAACTCATAATATTTAGTAAACATGAAATAACATTATCTAAAATATTCAAAATTATTTAAAAATTTTCTATTTTAGAATAACTTAAATCAATTTTAGATATTTTTGTTTAATAAAGTTTATTAGGAATTGTTTCTATTTTATTAATATATATTACTTTAATTTTTTCAATTAAAGGTTTGATTTGATATGTATATCCAATTACTTATATTCAATAATTTTAGTCTTCAAATATTATCAATGTATATGTTAGAAATTCAAGGTATATTCATATCTATTACAATTGAAAGTTTGTTATAAATCGATTAATAAACAATATTTTAAAATCTAAATAGGGAGAAGTAATATATTACTTTTTATATACATAATTATTTTTAACTATATATTCTTGTTATAGATATTTTATAGCAAGATATGTAATATATTTTTTCCAATAAAAGTTGTATATATATTGAATATATATAAGAAAAATTTATTAAATATTTATTATTTAGATTTTGATGTATTATAAGTTTGTATATAAACTATTTGCATTTGTGTAATTTAACTTTTTAAAATAATGTTCTTTTAAATTATTAGACCCGTATTCATTTAAAAGTTTTACTCGCGTTCACTTAGGGTTTTAAATTGAAAATTTTTTCATTTTTCATAAAGTAAATATAAAATTAAAAATTGATTTAAATATAGAAATATCCAATTAATTATATTTGATAGTTATAGCTTTCAAATATTATGAATGAATACATTAGGAATTCAAAGTATGTTCGATCTTCATATGATTCAAACATTGCTTCTAAATCAGCTAGAAAACAAAATATTAAAATTTAAATAAGGATAAGTAATATTTTACACATTATATATATATATATATATATATTCTGTTTTTAAAGTATAAATTCTTCTAGTATTCTTTTATAGTGAAACTATGAAACATAAGATATATAGAATTTAGGTTTTGTAACATTATGATTTTCGTATATAATTTTTTTTTGATTTGGGTCATTTTAGATTTTTAGATCCGTATTCATTTAAATTTTTATACTTGCGTTCATTTAATGTTTTAAATTCAAATTTTTTTCATTTTTTATAAATTCATAATATTTAGTGTTGGATCCGGTCTTAGCACAACGAGTACTAAAACGGTGGTTCCTAATTAAAAGAGTGGCAGAGAATGGGCAATGACACTTGTAGATTTGATTTGGAGCAAAAGCTTAGTTAACTAAGAACAAGAAGATATGATTCCCGAATTGATATTATTATTAAACTTTCTATGCCAAAAAGCTGATCCCTTTTTCAAAGGTTTGTGCCTCTATTTATAGTTTATAGAGATGGTTACATGTGTAGAGAATAAAGGAATATTTACAAATTTTGTTGATAAGATTGAATCTGTTAAGATTCGTACTAGATTTGTAGACGATTTCCATGTCAGAACAGAAAAACTTCCATTTGTAGTTTTCTGATGTGTTATCCAAATTCCCTTTAGGTTTGTGGAACCTTCCGAGATGAGACATTTTAACGAGTCGAATATCTTATCCGAGTTGAAGACTTAGTGCTTGCAACCGGGTTGTTCTTTTATATTCGATCCGTTGTTTTCAGTGGACCAAAGTAAGATCTCGGATCCACCTCCAACAATTATCCCCCCAGACTTGGAAAATTCTAGTGCCGAAATTCTGATTTAGAAAGGTTGTTTCATCTTCCAGAATCTCTAGTCCATGTGTCAGTTTTCCAGTGGGCTAGTTGAACATTCACCTCGGTTTTACGTGAACCATCATTATTACCGCGTGGTGTCGTATTTCAGTAATTCCCTATAAATATCGTGCTTCTTTTTCTTTTACCATTCACTTTTCATCTGCACAATCTTGCCTTCACGATTTTTGAGTTCTTCTGTCTTCAAACTTCTTTAAGTTTTTCTAACTTCTTTTCTTCATTCTTCTTTGAAAATGGGTCTTGATGATTTTAAACTTCCTAACGTTGAGGCTGATGTCTATTTTGCACTCGAGAGTTTAAATCTTTGGCCCTCTAGAAATCCTTCTAGGGTTTGTGAACCCTTAGCTGCTCCATTTTGGGATATAATGGAAGTCCCTTCAAGGTCTGGTTATGGGGATTTGTGGCCCGTAAAGAGGGCGAGGAATGATGCACCGCTGAGGATTGGTTCTCCAAGGGGAGGCGGTAGGAGTGGTTCCGCGGGTTCTTTTCGTGAAAGGGGTAGGGGTATGCCTAGCCGAGTTGCCGAGGACTACCTTGAAGTAATGGAACTATGATCTGAACTTTTTGTCACCACGGAGGAACTCGCTTGTACCAAAGATGAGTTGAGGCCCCCTAATCCTAGATAGGTCAACGCTAGATTATGCTGTTTCTGACCGGGATGCTGCCTTCAAATCTACCAAGAAGACTAATGACGAGGTGCTGAGGTTGTGATCCGGGTTGGATTTGATGAGGGGGGACTTTGATTCTCAACTCCGCCGGGCATTAACTGTTGAGAACCTGATAATCTTTGAGGTTCTTCGTGAACTTTTATCTCACCATTTTGGCAAAAATTTCTGCTCGGTTAAATGATCTTGACAGGAACCTCGAGACCCGTTTGTTTACGCCCAATTTATTAGGTCTGCAAACGTTCTCCAATTGATTTCAACCGTGGAGTCAACATCCCTCCTGCGATCATTGACTTGATGACTGCCAAAGTGAACGAGTTCAAGGAGATTGTTTATAAGGAGATCTTGACGCTGCTGCTTCCGGGGGACTTGGTCGTCCCAGTTTTTGAAGTTGGAGAAGCCTCCAATTCTGGTGAAAATGGACTCCCAGAAGTACCATAATTTCTCCGGGCTTTGTCGTAGTATTCTTTTGTAGTCACCGCGTGGCTTTATTTAGGAGTTGCACATACTTTTTGTAATTATTTTTTCTGTGTAAATGAACAAAATTCGATATTTGATCATGAATGAAACAATTGCTCAACTGATTTGACTCATCATTTTATAAATTCTGGTTCCCAAGATTCTTTTCTTGTATTTTGCGCGTTTAGATGAGTTTCTTCCTGCATTTAGAGTGTTTGATCTCGTTTAAGCTTAAGAAGATAAATTTTTGTTATGCGACTTTAAAGCTGAGATTTTAGGATTAGTTTGAGTTCTAAGAAGTTCAGACTCAGAAACCATTTTCGTAAAACTTGGTCTAAAGAATTTACGATTATCTGTTCAGAATTCATGTTTCGACTTTGTTTGAGACTTTCATCTCGTAATTCTGTACAAAGTTGTGTTTTGTCATTAAGTGGGATTTTAATCTCAGCAGATCTGTACAAAGCGTTTACTTTGTCTTTGAAGTAACATTTTAATCTCGGCAAACCTGTACAAAGCGTTGCTTTGCCTTTTAAGTGAGATTTAATCTTGTAAACCTGTACAAAGTTATGCTTTATCTTGATGACGAGAACTGATCTTGTAAATCTGTACAAAACTTTGTTCCGTCGTTTGGTGAGATTTTCACCTCGAAGGGTTTACACAAAGCTTTAGGCCTTGTATTTTCTGCGAGTATTATATTCCTGCCAGTGTTATGAGAGGTTAATCTTGTAACAATCAAGTTTTGTATACGTTTCCCGAGGTTGAGTTTGGTGACCTTAGAACTCGATTTTAAAGGTAAGGACTAGGTCTTAGTCAGAGATTTTTGAGATTTAGACTCAGTGATTATAAGTTTTTCGAGATTAGACTCGATGAGTTGAGAACTCGGCATTTTCGATAAGAATTAGGCCTTAGTAGGAAATTCTCAAGGTTTAGTCTCAATGATATTAAGTTTTTCTAGATTAGGGTCGGTGAGTTAAGAACTCGGCATTTGAGATAAGGACTAGGCCTTTAGTCGGGGACTCTCGAGGTTTAGACTTGGTAAAATTTCTTTGTTTTGAATAAGTTTTTCGAGGTTAGGCTCGGCAAGATTCTAAGACTCGGCTTAAAGATAAATTGCGTTTGTTTTTTTGCAAGAATCTATCTCGTCTTGCGACTTATCAAGATATAGGTTATAACCTTTTCTTATTTTTATTTGCTTTTTAAATGCCAATTTGGGACAAATAAAATTTTCGTAGAGTTCTAGCTGGACCCAAAGGCTACCTACATACCCCGAAGGGATCAAACGAAGACGTAGTTCTCACTTCATAACTAATTAAGTAGAGAGAGAGGCGTTAAGTGACACATCTAATTCACTAAGATGGCGAGCTTTTAGTAGCAGTATCACTTTAAGTTATGGAGTTCCAACTTTGAGGAATTGGTATTCCTTCCATGCTAGTGATTTTGTAGACTCCTAGCTTTACGACTTCAACGATAATGTATGGTCCTTCCTAGTTTGCGACAAGTATCCCTGCATTAAGTTTGGCCGTGTTCTCGAACACTTTTAAAAGTACAAGATCTCCGAATGCAAAGTGTTTTCCACGTACTTTCTTGTTGTAGTATTTTACGGCTTGATCTTGATATATAGTTTTGTACTTGAAGAAGTGCCTCGTCGCATTCTTCTTCTAAGTCATCAACACTATTTTCCATAGCATTGTTGTTAGCGTCTTCATTCTCGGAAAGACGTTCACGGCGTAGAGTTGGCACAACTATCTCGGCTGGAGCTATTGCCTCCATTCCGTGAGAAAGGGAGAATGGAGTTTGTCCGGTTGATCGCCGAGGTGTGGATGTGACCATAATACACCCTCCAACTCAGAAGCCAACTTTTCTTCTTTTCAGAGAATCACTTCTTTAGACCATCAACGATCTAAGGCAATGATGGTGGAGTTCCATTGTCATAACAACTTGCCAGAATGAAAGAATTCAGCTACAGAAGCTGTAAGATCATGGTGTAATATCTACCAACAACCAACAAAGAAGTCAGCTGGGAAGCTGTCTGGACCAGGATATTTGTTTCTAGGGAGAGAAAACAGAGCAGCCTTTATATTGTGGTCTGTGAAGGGAGAAGATGAGTTGGAAGCAAGTTCTTCAGGACAAGTGTACTGTAGAAGCTGAGATAAATTGAGGACAGTACAACAAAGTGGGATACTTTGAGGAAGGCCAATGGAGTTGCGAAAGTAGCTTACGCAGTGGGCTTGAATTTGCTCTGTAGATTCAATCAAGACACCATCAGCATTATACAAAAAAGGTATGTTATTAGCAGTCCTGCGAATTGTAGTTGCTCGATGGAAGTAAGATGTATTGTGGTCCCCTTCTTTAAGCCATAAAACCCGAGACTTTTGCCTGTGATAACTTTCTTCTGTGAGAGCCAGAGCAAGCCATTTAGAGTGAGCTTGCTTAACAGCCATAGCATTTACTTGTGAGGGGTTCAAGAGGACTGAGATCTGCTTTCTCTCTAGGGCTTGAAGAGCCTCCTTTGTCCTTAGATCAATACCAGATAAATTTTCCTTGCCAAATTCCCTGATCTCCTGTTTGGCAAGTTTCACTTTTTTGGACACAACAAACATCGCTGTCCCATAAATGTTGCAAGAAGACCAAAAGGAGGCCACCATCGAGAGAAACTCGGGATTGTGCAGGAACATGGGAGAAGAATTTGAATGGCTTCTTCGATCTTTGTAGAGCAAGATAAATCTGAACTGATGTTGGAGAGTGGTCAGAAAAAACTGGGTTACCAAAAAATACATAAGAACAAGGATAAAGATCCAACCAATGCTTATTTACTAGAACTCAATCAATCTTCTTTGAGACTAGGCGGGTAACACTATTATTCCACCACGTATAGTGGTTGCCTATGTATGTTAAATCCGAGAGGCAAGCTTCATTTAGGCAGTCTTAAAAATCACGCATAGCCAATGGAACAAAAGTAAGGGATCAGAATGTTCACAAGGGTTGAGAGATTGGTTGAAATCTCCAACCACCATCCAACCTTTTCTAGCAAGAGACGAGTTGGTTGAAGATGAAATAATATCAACCCACAGGAGTCTCCTTTCCAGCTCAGTATTTGCTACATACACGAATGGGAAGAGATATTCCTCTGTCCAACCAGGGACTTTAATAAGATACGTAATAGCCTGCAGATATTTGAAGAGAACGGTAACCGACACCTGTGGTGCCCAGACCACCCTGATTTTACCAAAAGGAGAGAATGAATAGTTACTCTCAAACGACCATTGGGGAAGAATCGACCTGACAAATAGAAGAGCGTTATGCTCTTGTAAGTGCGTTTTAATTATGGTACCAGAAAGGGGGCTATTTATTCTACACCACAAGGAGAATTCCTTACAATAAATTATGTAGTTGAAGCCCCGCATATTCCAACAGAAGAGGTCATTGCCTATAATCAATGATAGTTTTGGAGCCACGCTCACAGCCAGCATTGCTCCGTAGTTGTCTTTTACTAAGCATAATAGTAAATTTCTCTTCCAATGTCAGGGTCCAAAAGCATCATCGAAGCTGTAGATGGAGTAGCAACGACAAACAGAGGGGGAGGATCAAGGGGCATTGGGGATTCGACTGCCATTACTGACTTAGGAGACATAACTGCATCATCTGCTTGTAGAGAACTAGGAGAGACAGTCGTGAGAGTGCATAGAGAAGGAGTGGATTGGAGATTAATATCCATACAGGAGACCACAATATGAGATTTCCATTGTCTTGCTCTGAGGAGGAAGAGAGGGAAACACTGGTGTTCTAGGAGAGGTGATGGTGGATGTCAAAGGTGCCGCATATTCCACATCATGGGGTTCTATAGTGGGAGCAATAGGAGCCAATTGAGTGACCCTTTTCTCTACCAGAGGAACAACCTCGGATACGTGGCTCACAGTCATAAGTAGATAGACAGAAAGGTTTGTTTCCCTTGAAATCACTGAAACAACGACCGCATGTGTTTGCTTTTTGACTTCAGGACAATGTTCTAAGACGTGGACTTTTGAGTGGCATCCAGGCAAATCTGGGGCACGGAGGCGCAATTCTTGACATGAGTGTCCAATCTGCTTGCAGCACGAGCAAGATTAGGGAAAGAAAGGGTTGGGTACTTGTACACACTTGAACTCTCCATTTTAAAAATGAACAAAACCTCCTCTAGATGACATCTGGTGGGGTCTCCAAATATGCCGGCTATGTGACCAGACCCTCCTCACAGAAAAACGGATAAGGTACATTCCTGAATTCAAGCTAGAGAGGAACATGAGTGAGCTTGGGCTTAATTGGCTATAGACCAGGTTCCCATTTGTCAACATACATTGCTCTCCCATCAATTTTCCAGAGAACTTGTTGTAGGACTCGAGCTCGTGTTGTAGCACTAGGGATACAGAACAAGGACGCAGAACTCTCCTACTTTGACATAGTAATGTCTCTGTCCATACCCCAGATTCCATTTGCTATAGCATGGACAGCACCAGGCTTTGGCGGGTATGAATTGCATTGGCCCAATATGAAGTATTTCCATGATTTTATGTTCTTTTCGATAACAGAATCTGGTATTGTTACACATGGAGCACCTGAATCCAAAAGAAAAAGAGTGCCTAGCTTTTTCATTTTTCTTGAAGTACCGGAGACAACAAAGGTCCAAGTCGGAGGAACTGGCTTCTGAGGAGGTAGTTGATGCTCAATGGCTAAGGCTGAAACCAGAGGGAGATCTTTTCCACTGAATAAGGGTTTAGAAGCACTGGAGCAAAGGATTCAGAATAACCAATTGGCACTGCCAAAGGGCCGGAGAACACAGGAAAACTCTCGGAGGGAAAGGCTTGTCGTTGGGGGTCGAGAATACCACCACCATCGGGACAGGAACAGGGGAAGCTTTCTCTCGCCGAGGAGAAAGATATTTTTTATTTATTTACTCTTCCCCATGACGAGGAGAGAGCCCTTGGTTGAAATGGGTGTGACGTCGGTGCCGTGAGAGACCTCAACGGAGAGAAAAAGAAGGACTAACGGCGGAGCACGAGATTGAGATCAGATCGCGAGGAAATCACTTTTTTCACCTTGTATTATTAATATAAAATCGTTGTCTTGATATTAACAATCAGGAATATTGTTGCCGAGTTACTCTCAGTCTGGTGGTTAGGATGATCTAGCTAATGATTTGGTACCAGGGTTCGATTCCTACCCGCTGCATTATGGTAGCTTTAAAAAGGAATTTGAGGTGGACTTTAGGCTATTGATCGAGCCTTGTTGTGAAAAAAAAATCAGGAATATTGTTAAAATTTATAACAATCTTTATATAACTTCTACATAATTGTTACATCATATAAAAGATTACTTTAGAGAAGCCAAAAATTATCTTCTCTAGCCTTTTTTCTTTTTGCAATAATCTAGTCTTTAAGGCTACGACCCAATAAGTCTTGGAAAGTAATTTAAAGGTAAAATATTGTTTGCATGAAAAACACACTTCTCTCAATCTTTTTTCTTTGCTTTCTTTCTTTCTTTTAATTATGAGATAATCATGACATCTTTCAGGTCCTAACAGATTTTAGTTACAAGAGGCAAAAATACTCAGAAAATTCACTTTATTCGTTTGAAAGTCATGGCTATAAAGGCTTACAAAGAAACTGAAAATAGAGAAGTTAAGATCACAAGAATGTCACTCCACTAACTATAAATGTCTGCAACATAACTTGCAGTAACTTATTGACCCACTAAGTTTTAATTAGGAACCGAAACATTAACAATAAATCCAGGTTTCTTGAAGATACGAATCTAGCTTGCGTGAAGTTGGGGATCAAATTATTCTATATTACCAACTTTTAGCTGATTGATAAATTATGGTAAAATAACATAATTATTATTTGGATATTTAGTTTTTTGATGGTAAGAATTGTATACCAACTGTTGGAGGTGTTTAAATTTCACTACTAAGAACATATATGTTTTCAATCCAATAACATGAACCCTAAAGTTTCAGGGAATATTCATGCGAGAAATTCCCTAAAAATTGGAGATATTTTTTGTTGATAAGGGATAAAATCAACATCTTATTAAGTAGAAAGGGAGATTCAAACTATAAATAGAGGTTCATTCAAAGAGAAATACATCTTTTGCACTCAAAAACCCCGAAGCTACGGAAGAGAAGACAACGGAGCGATGCTGATTTCCAACCTAGATAATTTTAGAAATTACTCTTGATAATTTTTGTTGTATTCATCTTGTAAACATATTCAATACACGAGGAATTTGACCCACGCAAAATATAATTATTATTGTGCTAACTCCGGCTAGAACAATTAGCACCGTCTATGAGACAAAAAATTCTTCTATTAGCGCAAAAAAAATTGAGATGGAAAGCAGAGAAAACTCGATTGAATGACAGACAGAAATCAGAACCAAGACAGAATAGCGCAGGACAATACTTCGGTTCGGAGAGACGGAATCCCGCCATTGGATCAGAGACATGAAATGTATATCCCAGAAATTGGAGGCGCCTCGTTGGAATCAGGTTCAGCAGAAAAAGACGCGCTTCTGATAGCTGAAACAAATCATCAAGCAACACCGATTTCCCCGAATGGCATTTCGGAAGCATTCGCGGCCCTATAAAAGTGATGGAGGAAAAAATGAACGAGCGTCTTGATGTCCTAACTACATCTTATGCGGAATGCCAAGGAAGGATGACAAATGAACCAGCAAAAAACGCTTCGAATGTGAAATATCGTTGCCCGTAAGATGCATTTTGTTCCTAGAATCGCCAGAGAGAGCGGCCAACCCAGAACAACATTCACAGCCAAAGAAACCAGTTGAGGCAAATCTTCGCCAAACACGGACCATACAGAGGAAGCGCCAGAGTACGTAATGAGCCGCAAATATATGAATGGGTGGAAGCACCTTTACAAGATATGAATTCAATGGTGCATCAGGCAACTAGCTCAGCACCCAAAATTGACCGGATTTTGATGCAAACTCAAAACACTCCATTCTCGAAGCGCATAACCACAGTCCATATCTAACATCAAGAAAATTTAAAATCCCGACATACAAAGGAAAGACGAATCCAAATCATTTCCTAACACAATTGAAAAAAAATGCGGGCAACTTTTAGTTGTTCGTTGAAAGCTTGTTCGGCAACACTTTGAGTTGGTTTTCCAAGTTGGAGCTAAATTCGATACATAGCTACCAACAGCTCACTCATAGCTTCTTAATGCGTTATTCAATGCTCATCCAAAAGAACGCATCAAGTTCAGACCTCTATGCAACAATACAAGACCCGAAAGAGACGGTCCAAGCCTATGACAGGGGATTCTAAGAGGTAACCTCCCGAGTCAATGTACGAAATGACATAGCTATATATGCTCTGAATGAAGGTCTGCCACACATGAAGGACAAGAAAATTGGGTACAAACTGGGAAGGACCGTATTTGATCTCAAAGATTGTAACTCATGGTGTTTACAAATTGATGACTATGGAGGGAAAGATGATACCGCAATCATGGAACTCCGTCAATCTCAAGAGATTCTACTATTAGTCGTGCTCCCTTCATAAATATATTCTGTTTGCAAAAAGAATAAGAAGATGACCTACGATCCGACTTGATCCCTATGTGTTAAGTAGAAAGTCTCTCTGGAGACGCATCTACTTCTTTTAATAAGCAAAATTCTTTGTAATGTGAACAACGATCTAGCTTGATCACTGCGGGGTATGTAGGTACCTCTCTGGAGGTGCAACTACTTTAATAAATAAATCTATTATTTTTCAACTGCCAAAATGTATCGCCAATTGCCAAAGTAAGAAGAAACAAATTCTTGTCGAGCATTGCTAGCAAGTTGTCACGACAATTTTAGTTTTAAAGAAAAACCCCTTAAAAATATATGTTTGGGCTATCTCCGAATTTCTGAATAAAGGAAAAAATCTTGTCAAGCGTTGCTTGCAAGCTGTCACAGTAATTTCAGTTTTAAGGGAAGGCCTCTTAAAACAAAATCTCCTAGGGCCATTTCCGAATATCTGTCTAATGGGAAATTTTTTGCCAAGTGTTACTTGAAAGTTGTCATCGCAATTTCAGTTTGAAAGGAAGACCCCTCAAAACAAATCTTGCTTGCAAGCTGTCACAACAATTTCATTTTTAAAGGCAGACCCCTCAAAAGAACATATGATGGGGCCATCTCTGAATTTCCATCTAAGGAAATATTCTGCCAAGTGTTGCTTGCAGGCTGTCGTGACACTTTTAAGGAAAATCCTTAAAATAGGACATCACCAGGGCCTCCACAGCAAAAAGGAGAAGACACTTCCATGTCTTTTGAAGGAAAACTCATCCATATTCATGGACAAATCTCAATTCCACAAAACTAATTTAACTTGTCGAGCCTTGCTTGCAAGCTGTCATCGCAATTACACTTTCTCAAGAAACCCACGGCAAATTGAAAGTCTTAGTCAGCTATCACTAAGCTAACACTCAAAATTTGTAAACGAGAGGATAATATGTAAAAGATCCAAATCTATAAGCAACCACTTCAAAAAATGATGGAGGAGAGGAAAAGTATGAAATGAAAACATAAAAGATAAAATAAAAAAAGAGAAGAGAACTATTCAATCTCATTAAATACCAATAAATCTCAAAATACAACGATGAAATCATGATTATCGAAAGATATCCGCGGAACAAAGTCTAAGACCATAAAAAGATACAACCAATGGGAAAAAAATAAATAGGAAACCCTATGTAAAACTAAGACTCCGAGACAGCCTTCAAAGTAGAGGCCTCTTCCGGGTAGAGAATACCGATATTCAAACCATGCTGGCCAGACGCAGACGTATCAGAAGATAGCGGTTAAAGATGGACTTCCTGATGTAAATGATGGGGGAGAACCATCTCCAGAAACGGGCAGAAAATACAAAGCATCCCCGTCAAGAACTGTAACACCTGCAAACTTATATTGAGCAAAAGAATCAAAAGAAGCGGATTGAAAGAGAACATGAGCATTGGAAGAAAATATACAATCCCCCTAACTTGATTCAATTGCGCACAAAGACCCAGAGCGTCGATCTCCTTGTCAAAATAACTCTTCACTTTAGCAAGTTAAGAAGACGCTTCAGCCGTCACCACCATTATACCATCTTCTTTTTCCTTTAAGACACAAGCTTTCTACAATTCGACGGACACCTTGACTCCCTTAACTTCCTCCTCAGCCCGTTCCACCCGCGAACGCATATTACCAAGAGCGACTTCCTTTCTAGAGAAAGCAATCTGCAAACCCGATATCCGCTTCTTCTCAACGGCCAATTCATTCAACGCCTGTCACAATCACGTATAGCATCCAATTTTTGAGCATTAAGTTCTTCCATATATGCTAATCTACGCTGGTACGCCAAGGCGAAAATATTCATGTAACCAGTTGCCTGAAAACAACAATTAAAGGTGGATGAGAAATTGAAAGAATTTGAAACTTTATTCTTGTTCTGAGAAAAAGTCCGTTATATTTGTACGTGAAGAGCATGATAGAAATATGATGTATACATACCCATCTTAGGGATCTTCTCCACTGAAGGAAGAACGTCATTACTAGGATGGATATATTTTTCCAAGCGGGTAATTCGAACATGATCCCTGACAATGGAAGAAGATTTGATGGGATGGGTATAGTTGAAAGAGTGATCATAAGAGGTGATATGTATGCATTTCAGCATATTTAAGGTGTCATTTCTATTTTATTTTACAAACATTTCATAGCATTTGCAACTGTTTTTAGAGTTTCAATAGCTTCATTTGCACACTTTGCATTTGCATGACACATATGTTGCATGAAGGAGTTTTTAGGTACTTGAAGAGCACAATTGGGGCATCCTGAATGTTGTGGAGAGTTTTAGGACCAGATGATAAGCATGGACGCAGCTAAAGGAGAAACACCCGAGATTACCGTTGAGCTTACCTCACACTCAAGACCGCCGTCAAGCCAGCCTTCTCACTGGAGCCTTTGTTTTGAGTGGATTCCGCTACTAACACACTTGATGGGCCACTTCAGCTTTTGGACCAAATTGAATCCGAACTCACCACTCGAAATACTAATGGGCTGTGCTAGTTGGGTCAAGTCATTTTAGGTTTTCTGGGAATGGGTATAAATACTCCTATGTGTAGTGAAAACATTTATCTTAGTTTTACTGCTTAGTGTAAGAATCTTGGGATTCTTTTTCGTAATTTCAGAGCAAAATTCTACTTTCGTTTTATGATCTTTTATGCATTTTACGTTTAGTTTCATTCAAGTCTACTTATTCTCAATTCTATGATCATGATATTTACTTTGATATATCCTTTGATTATTTCACCAATGGTCTCTAAGTAGATTAGCTAGGGTCCTTGCGGTAATGGATTAGACCAGCGTGGATCTTAAGTTTTCTAGGTCGCTTAAGAATTGAATTAGCTTAGGTCTCTTCTATTTTAGTGTTGTTAATGCTTATTTCTTTTTGATCAATTGAAATATATTCTTAGACGTTTTAGCACATGAAATGAGTAATGAATTTTTCGATTTTACTGGTTCAGACATTTACATTCTTAGCTCAAAATATTGAATGTCTAAAGTTAAGGAGCCTGATGCTTCTTGGGTGAAGTAGGAAACATACCATCTCGTCTCCGTTTCTCCCCAAATTTTCCAATAAGTTTCAGAGCGGTGGCCTGCGAGGAATCATAACCATAGACATTCTGAACACAACACAGTTCAAGCAACAAAATCTACACAAAATAGCAAATGAAACAAAGAATAAGTAACCCTTCACACTAACAATAGCCTTGGACAATTTTGGAGCAGTCTCTTTCACCCCTAAAGAAGTATCGACCATGTGAGACTCTACAACAAGATTAGTGGTAGGAGATGTAATCACATCAACTAAAGTAGGCACGAAAAGAAGCATGGTGACGGATGCAAGAGTAAACGGAGCCGATCTTGAAGACTCGGCTCCAATCAGATCAACATGAGTTACATCGCCAGAAGTATCAACCACTTTCAATTTTCCCTTATCTTCACTTTGTATGAGAGCGAGATCCTTCATAAGTCTTGACATATAGCTTGGAGTACCATCTGTCTCATTCATCTTTTTGCGAGAAGCTGTTAAAAGTTGAAATTTTAGAAATTATCTGCACAAAAAGGGGGAAAAGAAATCGAGAATCTACAGGAAAACGGATGGAACCTGAAATAATACGAGGAATATCCCACTTATCACGCTGCTCAAGAATACTAGTCCACAAAACCATCTGATGTACTCTTTATTTTACCCAAGCAATCTACTACAAGTGCACATCAAACGAAGTAGTGCTTAGAGATCAAATCCACAAAAAACCAAGAATTGCACTATTGATTACTCAATTCTAACTCAAGCTAAATCAAAAAAATTAATGAAGTGATAAGAACTAACAACTTAAATGATTAAAAACTCAACATTAAAAACATCAGGCTTGAGAATTCATCGGGAACAGGAAATCAAATCAGGAAAACTATTTATGGCATACATTTAACCAATTCTCGACGCAGACTTAAAAATCTAGCAAACCCACTGTCATTGTGTTTACTATTATTTTTAACAATCTAGCAATCCTAACTATAGTTGGTCCTAGAGATGTAAACATGCTTTACCGATTGGGTCTAATATGTCCACAACTAGCCTTAACATCAACTTTCCTTGGTTAAGGACTAGTTGCTCATCTATGCTAGTTTGGGCATCTAACAAGCTTTTGGAGAGTTAAACAGCCTAAGATCATAGACTAGGTGATCATGGTAATCTAAGCATTACATACATCAATAAAAGGAGAATACACAAAACCAAGCTCTACTTGTTCCTAAATTATTGATTCCTAATTACCTAGAAAACCCTAAACCTAATTATGAAACAATTCATACATCACGAAAAGAGACAATTCCATAGAAGAAATAGAAAACACATTTAATTTGCAAACAAATCAAAAGGGTTCATAAACTTCTCATTTGTCATAAGAATACTACAAGTCAAATCGTTAAGTAAACCACTTGAAACTTACCTGATAGAATCAAGACCACCTTGTACTTCCCCAAACTTAACAACTCTCCTAATCAAACTCCACAATCCTAGTTAAGTGATATGAATGCACCATACTAGCTTCGTTTAGTCTCTAGGTACGGTTTCATCAAGGGAATATCAATCAAAGGATACATGGGTTTCTCTTTCAATCTTAACACTACCTTCTATATGGCTACTTTCCTCTCAGTTCATTCTAATTCCAACCAATTTCTCCCTACTTACGTAGAGTATCCTTGTATTTTTTTATTGGTTGGTTATTTATCAACTCCAAGTGTGTAAGCAAGAGTAGCTTCATTAAAGTTCTTCTCAGTCTACTAACAATACTTAAGTAAAGGATAGCTTCATCGGAATCTACCTCAGTTACCAACATTACTCGAGCAAAAGCAGCATCATTGGAGAACTTTTGCCTTCATCTTACAAAAAATGCAGATAACTTTGTTATATAGTTACTTCAAATTAAGCAAGAATGCTTGAAATGATTGAAAAAGGGGAAACCATACTTACAAGGAAATCCGTCATTGCACTAAAACGAGAAACCGATCCGAAGCATACGAACCTTCTTGACGAGAAAACTAAGTGAGGTTAGGTGTGAAACCGGCATGAGATTCTTTGAATACTCAAAAGGATTTGGGCAATGTCAAGAAGTTGTGAAGTCTCTGGATTTTCGATAGTCAATTGATTCTTATTAAGTTTGAAACTATGGTACTTAGTTCATGATAATGCAATAAACCTCGAAAATCATAGTTCCTACAAGCGGTTTTTAAACTCAAAGAGACGCAAGAAAAACATGGAAATGTCTAGAAATTAAAACAAAAGAAAGATAAATAGTGTTAGTCATAGCAAGTGTCCTCCCCCAGACTTACTCCACATCGTACAGGTGTGA
This sequence comes from Lepidium aucheri, assembly GCA_900406435.1. Lineage (NCBI taxonomy): Eukaryota > Viridiplantae > Streptophyta > Magnoliopsida > Brassicales > Brassicaceae > Lepidium > Lepidium aucheri. The sequence continues at coordinate 20,174 of OVBA01002717.1, forward strand.
GAACAAGCCTAAAATCACAACTTACGCGTAAATATAAGACAAAAAAGTACATAAAATCTAAAAAGAAAAAGTGAAAAAGGTGAGAAAGTCGATCAAACTCTGAACTACTCTAGGCTGCGACTCTCATGATCTCCTGGAGCTCTGCAACGGCAGGATAGTTGATGATCGAAGCCAGCTCGTCCTCTTCCTCATCTGATGCAGTGGTGAGCCTATGTTTAGCAACATGAGGCCTCACGTCAGCAGGTGTCGTACTCATCTCAGCTCTACTACCTAAAGGCTCGCCTAGGCAAGAAGGCACAGGCACCTTGATCTTCCTTAGTGCATCCCAAAAGTGCCTCATCATCGAGTACTTCCTCACTTCTGTGTCATACACCCAACGCATGTACTCTTTGTCAATAAAGTCATCAGAGAAAGGAGGGAAATCATATTCTACACTACACTCTAGAATGATGTGTTCCATCATAAACTCCGCAGTGGCGTGTGTCGATTGTGGCTGCTGGGGAGCTCGAGGTGGCAAGTCAGGCATGTCATCATAACTGCAAGAAGAAGTCTGACGAGTAGGATGAAGAGGCTCGATCTTAGCAAGCCCTGGATAAGTGAGATGTGGATTGAACATCACATTGGAGCGACTAGTGACCGAAGTGATCTCTAGAGGCAGGCAACTTGCACCAATAAGGCTGCCATCTCGAGCATAGTACCTCCACTTGGTATTCTTTGTCAGATTCTTGCAATTGGTCATGAACCTATAATCCATAAAGATGATCCCATTGATTCTTGTTGTGCTGCTAAGGTCCACACGATGATGCATGAAAATTGAAATCAAGAGACTACCTATCTTCTCTGTCAGTGGAGTAGTAGGTGATCCCTTGAAACTTCTCTCTATGAGTAGCTTAGGGAAGACATATCCCTAGTTGATGTCGAGGTTTGGTTGGGGCGGAGGAGTAGCATCACCATAAAGATCAGGCAAAACGGGAGCGATCCCATAGAGCAAAAGCACAAGCTCTAACTTGGTAACTGCTAGAGACTCCCCATTCCCAAACATAGTCAACCCAATGATCTTGGATAACATATACATAGCAGGGTTCCTGATTTTGTCGGCTTTGCTCCGCGTCCCTCATATCCACCGTCAGCAAAAATACACCAAAGAACCAAATTAGGCGGGATATCTGGTGAAGGTAAATGACCCTCGACACATCCGAAAAAACCGTAAAGACTCAGATTTGCTCTATAATCACTCATACAGTGTGCCGCTCAAAAGGAAGGTAAGCGTAGCCGCATAGACCAGACCATGAGGATATGTGGTCTTGTACACCTCACTAAAGGCCAAAAACTGACGAGCAAGCTCTGGTTTCAACGGATAACTACGATGCACAAATATCCCAAAACCCAACGTAGCCAACATCCCATTCACTTCATCTAAAATCCCAAACCTCTACAGTGTGTTGGTGCACAAAAACTTGGTTGGAACAATCTGGTTCCTCTAGAGCTGGTCATAAAAGATTCTATGAAAGTGCTGCCAACAGAATCCTCTCGCTCGGTTCTCATACTCAGCATTGGAATTGAGAAGCAATGAGTCCATAACACGTCTCTTGTGGCTCAAAAATGGCACTCAATCGGGGTGAGGCCATGACTCATTAGACCTTGGTACGATTGCAGCTTGAGTTTGTCGAGAACCAAAGGATTGGCAAGTCTCTTGACTTTGCGAGGCTAATCGTCTAATCTCTTGAAAGGGTCTTTTTTCACTTGATTGCCTGCAAAGAATAAACACAAGTAAAAACAAAGACATAAGTTCTATCACAAAGGTATGAAAAATCAAAATTCTCCAATATGGAATGAGATTGCTAAGTAATCAACTATTCAAGTCAATCATCAACTGAGATAATCATCCAAGAATGCACTTATCAAATTGACCTAGTCTCAATTCCAAATCAAAATTCTTAATTTTTTTCTAAATTCTCCTGCAACCTAAAAATCAAAATCTACACAACAATTTCTAGAAATTGCACAATATAAACTCGAAATCATCACACAACAATAGTAGATAGATGGTGCATAAAATTATCAAGAACAAATCAAAATTCATCAAATCCAAAAAACTTTTCAAATTTCAAGGAATGAGATGTTGAGATAAGAGTCATACCTTTGCAGATCTAGAAAGACAGTAGGATAATCAGAAAGAGGAGGAAATTTCGAGCAGGTTAGGCTGAAGAAGTAGTTAAAACCGACTAGAATCGAGAGAGTTATGAGAGATTGCAGTTTTGTAACTTTTCTCCTAAAAATTGCCCAAGCAAGAACACTCCTTTTAATTTCGATTGCTTTGATCCAAAACCTTAAATTTCTTATGTTATACAGGTGTTTTCCGGTTCAATTAAGTAAACTGGACCAGTTTTCAAAAATAGAAGACGTACATGGCCAGACAATCGATCGTTTCATGTGTCGGTCGATCAATCCTTGGGTCTTCTTCTCGCTGCTCTTTTCACTTGATCGATCAATCTCATAAGGCTGGGTCGACATGCAGGTCGTGCACACCTTCCTGTGGTAGTGCCGATTGATCGATCTCGCTTGGTATGGTCGATTGGTAGGTCGTGCAAATCACACTGAAAGCTCCATTGATCGATCCAAGACCGTCGTCGAGTGTAAGATCAAGTGCATTTTTTGTTCCTCTGTCAATCGATCAATCATGATCTGGAGTTCGATCAACACATCATCTGTCTTATTCAAATAACTCTCGGACTGATCAATCTCAGCGTGGATTGATCAATCATTGTGGATTGATCAATCATTGGAGCTAAACCATGACTTAGAGATGAGAGTAAGGTTTGGGAGAGAGATGAGACATAGGATTAGCTCAGATAATCGAGATCTTATGTAATTTCTAAAGGGAACACCCAAGAAACCAATGGGTAAAAGCATAAGTCCTTATAGTTCTCTTTTTTTCCTTGTTGTCCATAGCCACACCAACACTTCATCTCTCTTCATGGCCACGAAAAAAGGGATTTTAACTTTGAAATCCATAAAAGATGCAACAAGAAACACAATTTTAAGATTTTAAATGAGGAACACAATTTTTTTCCAAAAACAGATTTGAAAATCAGTTTGAAACCTTTCAAGAACATTACGAATAAAATTTTCTTTAACAAAACAGAGACTTGGAGATGATATGATGCTCAGATAAGAGGTGTTAGCCTCAGCAAAATTCATTTCTCCTCATTGTCCCAAGAGAGTTGATTGAAACAAGAATCAAACGGTTTTGTAACAATAGTTTAAAAAATCTTTAGAAAATGGTTTGCAATCAACAAGAACCTAAAGAGGGATTATTTCCCTTATAAAAAAGAGCCTTGGCTCAAAAAATCAACTTTGAAACCATTGAAAGAACATACAAAAAAACATTTTTGAGAAACACAAGAAGAACAATACAAATTTTGTAAAAATCGGTTTGAAAACACTTTGAGAAAACGATTTTCAAGCAACAAACACAAAGAGAGCCTGGGACAAAACTCCCAAAGAACAAACTTGGCTCTGATACCATGTTAGAGTTTTTAGAATAAAGATTGAGAATAAGAGATTTGGAGTTTGTAGAATGAAGATTGAAAGTTTGGAAGAGTTTATGGAAGATTTACTAACCAAAGAGTTTTGAGAGAGTTTGGTGGCCATATGGCCGAGTGTATAATGAAGAAGATGAATATATTTCTTCTTAAATTTGAAATAAGATTTACATGGTGTATATATAGATAAACAAATCACAAAAACTACCTATACATACATATACACTTGCTTATACAAAATTGTCTAAAATGACCACATTTCAAACGGTCACAAGGAGAAGAAGGAGCTGCTTTTCCTCTTTGGTCATTTGTGGTCCATAGTCCATTCCTCTGAGTCTCCAACGGTCACATTTCTTAGGGCAACATGTGACGTTTTCTTGTTTATTTCGAACTTCATAGTTGCATCATAATCGAATGTAACTCTCCTTTCTCTAGTTCCATTCGGTTTCCTTACTCCATAATGAGCTTCCAACGGGTATATTAACCCACGAGAGGTCATATGTTCATATATGCTTCACACTTAACTCTTGAGTTCAGCTCCTTGCCTTGCAAGTCACTTCCGTGTGATTCCTCTTCCTTGTGTCACACTCCAATGGTCATATAGTATCATGACCCTGAATTTGCACATTACCGGAAGATCCTATTTTTGCACATTACTTGAAAGTTCTTCTCTTGATATTTGGTGATGTCTTGATCTTCCGGTGACCCTAAGTTTGAACGGTGATAATTACCGTGAAACCCTAAATATGCACAACCCTGAGTAACCTTAGATTTGCACATTCTAACACAAATTTCTTCAAGGGTTGGATGTCAACATAGGGTGTATCTTTGCAATTGAGCTAGTTAGGATCCGAAAATGAGCAAGAGATGCGGGTGATCGTAACTGTAGGATGGGTGGTATGCTTAAACCAATGTGGGACTTTCTTGATATTCCCTACTTCCGTTATCAATGTGATCCAAGGATAACTCTAATGGATGGTCGCTATTTCGGTAATGTAAGCAGTTTGGTCATTAAGGATGGTGTGAGAATGTATTCCTATCTCAATAGGAGTAAATTACCTTGCACATTTCTCCTTCCTTGTCCCGAGAAGACATCTCTTGCTAATCTAGACAACATAAAATTTGAGTATGGTGAAGGATTTACCAATGAAACTGCATCTTCTTCTAGACCTTCATTGCCAAGAGAGCCATCCGAGCCCACTATGGACATGAATACATGGGAGCTTGCACGCTTTGATTTTACTCCTACAAAAAAGAAAGACAAAGTGCTGCACTCCATTCTTAAGTTCTACCGAAGGGTACTAAAGAAAGAAAAGAGGAAGTTTGATTGGTTGGAACGAAAGATAAGGGCACTTGAAGGATAAAACACGGAATGAAAATCCAGAATTGGATAGTGAGAACGAGACAATTGCTGGAAAACCCAATGATGATGGATGGGATGAGCTCAATGAGGAGGCCTATTTTGACCATACCTTTGGCGACAACCCTCACTAGTTAAGGTATCAAAATCACCAAACTTCGTACATAGTTTTCTTTTTCTTTTGCATTTTTTGCTTTTGTTGTTGAGGTCCCTCTTTCTTGTGTTTAGTTTCTCACCAAGATGGTGAGAAGTAAGTCCGGGGGAAGCGACTAGTTGTTTACTAATGCTCATTTTAGTTGTTTTGGTTTCTATTTTCTTGAGTCTTGCATTACATATTGCATAACTTTTTTTCAAAAATACAAAAACAAGCATTTAGTTGCATTAGCATTTCATTTAAGATTGAGTCTTCAGAAAGCATTTAGGTTTGCATCATAGTTTTCATATTTGGTTTTGGAAGTTCTTTTGCTTGATTTGAACAAACTTGTTAGATTATCGTCTAGTGACCATTGTGAATACTTTGAGTCTTAGTCATTCCCTCTAGAAAACTGAAGATCATTTACCTGAAACTCCTATACTTGCGGTATATCTTGAAATAACTTGAATTGATTTCTTTAATTTGACTTATACTAATGATATATGGCCTTTAGATGCATTGTACGCTTTCCTTCTTTGTGCTTACATTGGCAACTAAGGTGACCTTTCTTACAAATACAGTTCACTAATGATGCCTAAAGTGAGCAGGGAATGTGCGTAAACCCGTACATTTTTGTTTCTCACTAAAAAAGCTGAGAACAGGACATGAAGCAATCCTCTCATGTTTTTGGATTTTTAAAAAGATATGAAGCATACCTCTGATCGGTTGTGGATCTTAAAACCAATGAACTTGTGCTAAAACTGAATCAAAACAAGAAATGATAAACGTGCTTAATTGAATTTAGTCTTGCTAAGCTCAAAGTAGTCGAATCATATGTTCTTTTATCTCAAGTCCCTTAGGAAGCCTTCACCTTTAGAAATAAGAAATTAATTCAAGGACCTATAAATTGGTTTAAGGTATAGGAAATTTCAAAATGGATGCTAAATGATATGTATATTGTGGTCTTTCTACGAGGATGAGGGTTCATATGTGGATTACGGTCTTTGCTTGATGAGTTGTTTGCTTTAGGTAAGACATTCCCTTCTTTGTTTTTAAAAGCTCTTCTTTGGTCTTGTATTGTTTGCTTTAGGACAAGAAAAAGGAAAGTCTGGGGGAGTTGATATATGTAAATCTTATGCTATTTTTCATTATCATTTTGCATCTTTCGCATTGATATAAGTTGCATTTAGTTTCATTATTAGATCACATTTTGTAGAATTCATACATTAGGGTTCTTAGATCATGCATTTGCATATTTTCTTCTTTTTGAGATATTTCTAGGTGATTTGCAGCTTAACATTGAGGAGTGGATATTTTAGCCCTGGATCGACCTCATGATCGACCATACAAGGTCGATCAATCGATCTACACAACAAGCAAGAAAAGGATCATTGACCACAAGCTCGATGGACACGGCCCGATGGAGAAGAATGAGCGGAACGCTTCAGGAAAAAGGATCAGGATGTGCGGACTCGACCTCAAGGTTGACTCTTGGTGACCGACAAACATCCCATGAATAAATAGCCTTGCGTTCCGAACCCTCGACCTTACAACCGATGCTCACGGTCCGATCCAGATTATATGTGAGACAACACACAGGATGTGTGATCCGTGACCATCCACCCGACTTAGAGTGCTTAAATTTGGCTAGTTGGCTTCACAAGAATATAGACCACTTACCCTCATCCAACGACCTGACTGGAGACAATCGATGAAGATCTGCCAGCATCAAATCTTCTGCGATCCATCCTCTCAACCCCCGGCCCGACGGCACCTACTCGATGGAACGCATGACCTGATTCCTTCCCTGGATTAAGCTTCCTCAACCCATGGATCGATGCCTCCACATCGACCAGACCAAATTAGACACAAACATTTGGTCGGACCCGGTTTGTCTCGGGTTGACCTGGACCAATTCTTAAGTTGTTTTAAAACCCTTATCTTAGAGTATAAATACTATAATTCGATCAGAACATTAGGAGACTGTTTATTATTCAATTTAGCCTTTAATTTCTTTAAGATCACCTAGCTAGAAGAGGCAAGCATTAAGATCGCCTAGCTAGAAGAGATCTACATGAACAAGCGATCAATCAAATGTGTGTCCACCAATTTCTCCTCCGATCGACCCATCCTCAAGATCCAACCGGATCTACTCCATCCTCATTTCGTGATGAGCGAGGAGTGGGTTAGATACCACGGGCATTCTAAAGTAAATAAAGCTAAAAATAGATAGAAAAAGAACAATAACTAAATTACTTCATTAAGCATTCAAAATCATTCAACTCTCAATCCATCATAAGAAAGTTAAGAACTTTAAAAGCTAGATCTAAAACCTTATGAAAGCAGTGTAAAACAAAGTTATTCTCTTTTCAATACAAAATCAAATAATTTAAAAGTGTCACTAGAAAGGGTATTTATAGGGAAGTCCTCCTAACCGTAATGGTCAAACCGACTTAAGTTTGTCAACCATGTGTTCTGTAGAGTGGTCCTCGCAGGTTCTTGTTCGAGTAAGAGCTGTGAGGTACGAGTCAGGTACTTGACTTGTGATCCATTTGCGAGCCCAACATCCGAGGGTGATTCCAAGTCCGAGTCTTCAGGCCTTGTATCAATTCTGTGATCCATCCCTCAAGGTAAAGCAACGAGGTAAGACAACGAGGTTGGTTTTCCTTAAAAGATTGGAGGTCCTCGAGCCTCTACAGATACTCTTTTAGACTTCCTCACGGTAGAGATTATGAGGTGTATGTGCGAGGCATCTGTGATTCTTCTTGTTGGCTGCTTCCTTGAAAGTTAAGTACTCCAACAGTTCCTCCTTTGTTCTTTTATTGCTCTATTTTTGCTCTTTTTACCTAAATAAGCTCCAATATGCAAGTGCAAATGCAAAGAGTGCAAGCTATGCCTAAACAATCCTAAGTGCGAGGAAAATCTACCTACGTGAATGCAAAACAACTTAAAATAAGACTCTAAAAGTATGTAAAAATCACAGACATCAGCTCCCCCAAACTTAGATCTTGCTTGGCCTCAAGCAAGTGCAATGACCTAAGATGGAAAAACTGAACACAAAAATGGGAATTCGTAACCAAGTTAAAAAGCCAAGGTGAATGCGAAAATCAGGGTCCTAGTTTCCGAGTTCTAAAGTGCAGTTCAAACCAGCTTTACTTAAAAAATTTAGCCATGTCAGTTAAGGTTCATACCAAGCTCAGTCACAACCTAGTACCACATTCAAAGCAGCCTATCCTTTTAACATTCATTAATTCCAAACTGTGAATCAGTCTATGCATCTTGTAAGAATTTGTTTGGTTATGGGTAAGGTCTAGATATAAAGGTGATCTCTATTCGTAACTAGCCATTTAAGTACAAGGATCACTCAAGAAGTGGAATAAGCTTTAGCATAATACTAAATGTGAGTGCCAAGAGACGCATATAAAGCCATGAATCCATCTACCCATATGCCCAAGTTGATGCTCATCGTAGCAATTCTAACCTAATAATCAATCCTATTCTACCCACTTGTTCAAAACATTTTCATTTTTCTGCCAATAAGCCCTCGAGGTCTAAAACCTTATTCTTGTTTTGCTTCTCATCACACAGGACTTTAGACCCTTTTTTGTCTATTTTTTTTTTCTTTTGTACTTAGAACCTTATTCTTCAATTATTTTTCCCAAAACCTTTACTAGACGTTACTTTGCAATCTTCCCTTTACTTTACTAGACTTTTATCCCTTGTTACCCATTTTCTTCTTTCATTTCGTCCCCTTGCTTAGATGCAAGCAATTCCCGAATAGCTCACACCTAACACTTTATGTCAAGCTTAGAACGAAAAAAAAGACTTCACTATCACACAACAAATAGCATATGGTTTGCAAGGAGATTACAATTAAGCAAGGCGGTAAACTACTTGGATTAACAAGATAGATGCATGAAGGGAAAAGAGAATCCAAGTATTTTGACTATCCAAAAATTCATACTCGATGCATAGACATGATAGTTAGAGATCAAAATTCAGGTTATCACTTAACAAGGATAGGCGTCAAATCAAAGCACATTCAATCTTGACATGATTTAGGTTAAAATGTTCCCTACATGGTTCGGTCTTAACATTCAGGACAAGAGTGGACTGAAATAAACAACTCGGAACTAGGGCCATGAGTCTACCATATCAATTGGCAAGCAAGTTTGGTTATAACAAGTGTGAGATGCATGAGCCTATGCAACTACATGAACACTCTATTTTTCGAATTCAATTTTCAAGAGTTTCAATATTTTGGTTTTTTCTATCCCTTATATGCCATGAAATGCAACCTGAAAATGCGAAATAGAAAAATATTTTTGGTTTTTTATCAAGCATAGGTGGATGCATGAACTACTCGTAAAAATAGAAAATAAGAAACTAGAAACTAGGTAAGTGCACTCTAGACCCCTCCCCCAAACTTAAATCGTACAGTCCCTTGTGTTAATAGAAGTCTGAGAGAGTTTTCTAGACAAATAGCAAACAAAAATAATAAAAACATAAGGCGGTATGTACTTGACAGAAATTGAGTATCTAGACATGGTAGGATCGGATCACCGACATATACTTGGGCATGTTTCTGATAAAACCTTTAGAAAGCACCATCAATTTATTTTTGATAAAAGATGGATTGGTAAACCAGGTTTTAAGGAGGTTGTTGAAAGAAGTTGGAAGAGCCTCTCATTGCGCCGCCAGGTTAATTTTGTTGTTAAAATTAAAATTTGTAGGGGAGAAATTCCCCATTGGAGAAGCAATAATCTCACAACTGGGCGACAAAGAATTATTGATCTCAAAACATTAATTGAAAATTTAAAGAATGGAAATGTTCCTAACACAGAACAGATATCGAATGCCAATTTAAATCTTAAACAAGCATATATAGAGGAAGAAGCATACTGGAAACAAAAAAGTAGAAATAAATAGCTTCAGGAAGGGGATGAAAATACTAGATTTTCTCATGCTCAGACAAAACAAAGACGAGCGCAAAATCGAATAATTGGGCTTCAGACAAATAGTGGTACACGGGTTACATCAGAGGAGGATATTTCATCTTAAGCATCCCAATATTTTTCCTCCTTGTTTACTAGTAATGGTGATAATACCATTTTGTTGAACGAATTAGATTCCATGATTACGGATTATGAGAATCAGTTTCTGATGAGAACAACAACAATAGATTCCTTATTTATGTTGGATCCACGCAAGATCCCAGGTCCAGATCGAATGTCGCCTCTTTTCTTTCAAAATTCATGGGATATTATTAAGGATGATCTAGTTTCCTTGCTCAATAATTTCCTAAATAACGGTTTTTGAACAGGATTTAAATAAGACAAATATATGTCTTATACCTAAAATTTCGAGACCCACAAAAATGGCGGAATTTAGACCGATTAGTTTGTGTAATTTGGGTACAAAATCATATCTAAAGTATTGTGTTTAAGATTTAAGAAGGTATTATCCAAGTTGGTATCTGAAACACAATCGGCCTTTGTTGCTAGAAGACTTATATCTGATAATGTTTTGATCGCACAGGAGATGTTTATTGCTCTCCATACAAATAAAGTTGTTAAAGGTTAACTTATGGCCATAAAAACAGATATGAGCAAAGCTTATGATAGGGTGGAATAGAATTTCATTGAAATTTTACTCCGGAAACTGGGTTTTTGTGAAGGTTGAATTAAATGTATAATGCACTGTATCACAAATGTTGAATATTCGATATTGATAAATGGAATTCCAGGAGGAAATGTTGTACCTCGTCGAACTTTAAAGAATGGTCTTTAGCACGGAGTGAACTCACGAAATCACGATTTCCTTGTGAAGTTCAGAAATCTTTTTGCAAGTCCTCACTTGCTTTCCTTTCCACAACTGATCAAAGCTTCATAGGTTTTAAGTGCTTCGTGGATGCCTCCTGAAAAAATTCGGACCTCAAAACGGGATTAGGTTGGTTCGGATTTCTAGATGAAGTGGAAGGTGCATGTATGGGGGCTCGGAGTATCAATAGGAGCTTATCTGCTCTCCATGGAGAGATCGAGGCTGTCCTTTGGGGTATGGAATCTCTTTTGGCGCTCCACATTTTAGAGGTGGAAGTTTCAACGGATTGCGAGACAGTGTTGAAGATTCTTAACCTGCAGGAGGAGTGGCCGACTTTCTTACTATACCAGGAGGAATTCACACGGTTAAGTTCATTATTTTCATCTCTTTATTTATCTTCTATCCCTCGAGTCTTAAATCATAAAGCGGATGTCTTAGCTCGTCGTGTAAGAGAGGCAGCTCTTGATTTTTTGATGTAAAACTCTATGTTATTATGTTATCAATATAATTGCCATTGACAAAAAAAAATAGAGTCATGTGGCTTCATAGTATCTAAACCAGTAAGTAAGAGTCTCTTGAAACTCTTAAATAAGAAACGGAATTTTCTCTTATCTCCTTTTTCATTATTTTAATAATTTTCTAAAGTAAGAACCTCCAATAAGATATTGTATTGGAGCTGGTCTTAAGTGTCTATCTATCCGGTCTTTTCACTGAAATCCAATTTCATAGAATCACGTAGGTCTGTATAGTAAATAGAGATTTATGGATGTGAGCTTTGACAAAAATGATAGTTTACATAGTAATTCACATATTTAAATTATATACTAACAAATAATATGTTAAAAAAAAATATCATTTTTAAAAAGGATGGTGAATTTCAGTGCTGGTTGCAAGATAGTGGTTTCAATTATTGTAATGGCGATTATAGTGATGATTTCAGTGGAAGTTTTAACAAGGTTTACTTCACACCAGCATCAATTCTTGCTTGTTACACTATGGCTATTGACATTCTCGTGGTTCATTGCATTCATTGTAGTTTGGCCATAATTTAGGCAGTGGAATATTTCAGTTCAAGTTTAATCCAAGAAATATATTTATGTTGTTCTCCTACTCGATTCCACAAGATTTGATGGGTGAATGGTCTCCTATGCTAGGTAGAAGGCTCTCGTGTATGCCAACAACCCGAATACCATTAATTTTGGATAAAGATTACAGGGATACGGTGAAGGAAAACGAACTAGATTGCAACATCAAGCAATTAAATAGATCTAATCACACATGATCTCATGAAAATTCTGAATTACCATTAGATCTTAAAGTTTAGAGTATACCTTGTTGTTTTGTAGCGGAATTAATTGATAGAATCGAGATTCTATTAGCACTCCAAAAGTAGTG
>OVBA01002718.1:0-32425 GCA_900406435.1 Lepidium aucheri
ACTAGCTCTCCTTTGGAAGGACCATATAAAACTCCAGGTGAACAAGAGCTGCTGCAACTACATTGACAGTGATCTCATATTAGGTAACTGTAAAATTGCAGCTACCTTTGTATACAGACATCCCATAATACACAAAAGACCAAAAGTATGGAGAGAGATACAAGAATTTGGTGAAAACAGAGTGACTCTCTGGTTCTTGATTGGTGACTTTAATGAATTGTTCTCAAACAGAGACAAACTAGGGGGACCAACGCGAGGAGAAAGCTTTTTCCAAGCATTCAGATCCTTTATTCGGGGATGCAATTTAAGAGAGATTGAAAGCTCAGGCCCCTATTACTCCTGGATGCGAATGAGAGGGGACAATTGGATCCAGTGCAGACTTGACAGAAGCTACATCAACACTGAATGGATCCACACCTTCCCAATATCTAACACTGAGTACATGGCAATACTTGGTTCTGATCACAGACCACTGTTGACCACAATCACAAAGAAGAACTCAAGTTATCTAAACAGGTTCTACTTCGACAAGAGATTGATGCACAAAAAAAGGTTTCAAAGAAATAGTCCACTCAGCATGGGAAACGACCATGAGAAAACCACAAGCCACTACCATAGATGGCTTAGCTGAGTGTAGGAAGAGGATAGCCAGATGGAAGAAACAAAACAGAACCAATGCAATGTCCAACATAGATTCTGCTAGGACCAAACTAGACAGTGAAATGGGAAGAGTGCAACCAAACCAACATGTGATCTTTAACCTAAAAAGAGACATACGAGCATACTACCTGGAAGAAGAAAAATTCTGGAGACAGAAAAGCAAAATAAATTGGATTCGTAATGGAGATCAAAACTCAAAATTCTTCCACGCATACGTTAATTACAAGAGAGCAAGAAGCAAAATGATAGCTTTAAAAGACCATAATGGAGTAAACCATTTTGAAGAAGGATCGAAAGCAAACATAGCAGCAACATACTTCAGGGAACTCTTCAAAACAACATCTCTAACTAGTATTCAAGAAGCCCTAGCTGGCATGGAAACCAAGGTTACGCAAAGGATGAACAACCAGCTCATGGCACCAATAACGGATGAGGAAATCTATCAAGCTACTTACAGTATAAGAGGTGATAGTGCCCCGGGACCGGATGGAATCACAACATCCTTCTTTCATTCATACTGGGACCTACTCAAAGGGAAAATAAATTCTAAAATAAAAGAAGCATTCAGAACAAGCAAATTCCCCAGAGAATGGAACTACACACACATAGCACTAATCCCAAAATGCCAAAACCCCAAGGACATATAGAGTTTCAGACCAATCAGTCTATGCTCGGTGATATACAAGATCTACTCAAAAATCCTAGTCAGGAGACTTCAACCGATACTCCCAAGCATCATCTCAGAAACTCAAGGCGCTTTCACGGCAAGAAGGCTAATCTCCGACAGTGTCATACTAGCACATGAAGTCCTACATCACCTGAACACAAACAAGGAAGGGCAAAACAATTACATGGCTATCAAAACTGATATGTCAAAGGCGTATGATAGGTTAGAATGGGACTTCCTACGGGTAACATTGATTAAATTAGGCTTCTACACTGAATGGATCAAGAGGATCATGTTCTGCATCTCATCAAAGAAGTACTCAATCCTTATCAATGGTACTCCCTATGACTACATATCACCAGGAAGAGGCATCCGACAGGGAGACCCTCTGTCTCCTTTCCTTTTTGTCCTAGCAACAGAATCTCTAATCTTTCTGATGAACAAAGAAATGAGGCGAGGCTTGATAAATGGAATCAGATTTGACAGGAATGGCCCCACAATTCAACACTTACTATATGCAATGATAGTCTTTTCATCTGTAAAGCCAAACTAAACGAAGTGAGAACACTCAAACAGAGCATGAACACATATGAAAAGCTATCTGGCCAAAGTATCAACTTTGATAAATCTGCCATTGCATTTGGTAGCAAGATCAAGCCAGACAAGAAAAAGGCAATCAAAGACATATTACAGATACAAACTGACCACGGGATTGGCAAATACCTTGGATTGCCAGAGTGTTTCAAAGGTTCAAAGCAAAAAATATTTAGCTATATCACCCAAAAGCTACAAACAAAAATTGACAATTGGTTTGCTAAAAACCTGTCACTGGGAGGGAAAGAAATCATGCTCAAATCAGTGGCCATGGACTTTCCAATCTACGCAATGTCGTCATTTAGACTCTCCAAACAGCAATGCCAAAACATCACAAACGCCATGAGACAGTTCTGTGGAATAACTCAAAATACAAAAAGAAAATTCATTGGGTCTCTTGGTCAGAAGTGTGCAAATCAAAAACAGAGGGAGGATTAGGATTCAAGGTCATCGAAGACTTCAACCAAGCTCTACTAGCTAAGCAAGCCTGGAGGTTAATCAAATACCCTAATTCGCTATTAGCAAAAGCCCTCAAAGCCAAATATCACCAAAACTGTGATATCCTTTCAAGCAGAACCAATGCCAAATCATCCTTCGCTTGGAAAAGCATAGTTTTTGGTATAGAACTACTGGAAAAAGGTCTACTAAGACAAATAGGAGACGGAAGAGACACCTTTGTATGGACTTCAAAATGGATACAGTTAAACCAACCAAGAGCTCCAATTAGTAGGGAAAGAACTTTCAATATAAATCTCAAGGTGGCTGATCTCATGACAGAGGATGGCTGGGACATGACAAAAGTAAAAGACACCTTCATTGAATCAGATGCAACTCTAATCCTGGAAAACCCTCCATGCATAACTGACAAAGATTCATGGATATGATGGCCCAAACAATCAGGGAATTACACAGTCAAGAGCGGCTACCAATTATCCCAAAAACTGAAAGCACAAGAAATCACCAGGAATCAGCAAGACAAGAACCTGCTAACAATACTCAAGAGGAAAACATGGAACATCAAAGCACCCAGGAAAATTCTTTTTTCCTGTGGAGATCACTCTCAAACGCCCTTGCAGTCTCCAATGGACTTAAGAAGAGGAAAATAATCAGCAATGATAAATGCCCAATTTGCAACACTGAAGCTGAAACAATAAACCACTGTCTATTCACTTGCCATCCGGCAAGACAAATATGGGCAATCTCCATGTGTCCCCTACCACCAGCAGGTTTCTCATCCACGTCTCTCACAGCAAACTTTGGCTACTTGATGCATCGAGAAGGCTCCAATGATAACAACTCACCAAGACTGGACATATTCCCATGGCTCTTATGGACGATATGGAAGACAAGAAATGAGATAGTCATACAAAAACCAATGCCAAACCTACAAACTAAGGTGCAGGAATGTCTCACAGAATGGAACCTTTGGTTTTACACCACTTCCACTAAATACTCACAGGAATACAGAGGAACAATTAAGACATCTCCTAATACAGTAATACAAGAGAGTAGGGATTATCACAAGGTTAAATGGCACTTAGCTTGGTCAACAAACTCTAACAGTAATGGTGCGGCCTTCATACTAAAAGGACCAAGGGATACGACAGTGTTACATGGTAGACATGTCATCCTGGGATCCTCAACGTATATGAACACTGCTTTCAAAACACTAACCTCGATCCTCACGTCAATGCTGGAGCTAAGAATCAACAAACTCGAGGTTGAAGTCACCAACCGCTCTATTCTAGCGGTAATCTAAAATCAAGAAAAATGACCAAAGTACAAAGCTTGGCTCTCCAAAATCAACCAGCTTATCTGCAAATTACAAAAGTGTAACTTCGTAGAATCAAGCACTAATCAAAACCAGTCAGCTAAAGCAATTGCAACAAGTGTAATCAAGGACGGAAGACTCAATGACTATATAGCACAGGGACTGCCAAGATGGATCAACAGGGATGAGGAGGCCGAAAATAGGCAGAATAATGCCAATCTTTGAGAAATGAGCTTTGGAAATACAGGCCCAGCCTAATAAATAAAGAAAGGAAAAGAATAAAATGATGATTGGGCCGTGAGTCAACAAGGGCCTGTGGACATAAGAGGATCAGAGTCTCAACCTTCCCGCCACAGAAAGGAAGAGTTTTTTAAAAGAAAAAGAAGACGCCTCGGTTTCCCCCTCCTACAATTGTACCAGCCGCCTTCACTATGACCCGTGGACGCAACCAATTTCTACTGCTACTGCCATAATAATCATTACCCCGAGATAATGATTAGACTTAATATCAACCAAAGCTACATTGAGGATCATTATCCCCTTTGTACCGCCACATGATCATGCACACGTGGCAACAACAGACAAGAGACCAATAGAAACCTGCATGCGGAGGTTTATTTGGTTAAAGAAAATCACTTAGTGTGATTTTATCTCCAAATTAATCAAAAAATGGATAGCATGCATGAAAATGTGCAAGTTCCCGAGACAAAACACTCAACAGAAAAGGAAGGAACTGAAGCGTCCCTTAACAGGTTAATTTCTCCATATATAAGCAACTTAAACGCCAACGAAAACGCCACAGACAAAGAAAATGGATAACAACATGTGGAGTGAACTTAATCAATGGGAGCTTAGAAGAAGAAATGCAGTAGTGTTCCTACCTGGACAACTCTATCACGACATCCAGGAGAAGAATAGAAGAAGTCTGCTGGTGAGAGCCATCAACCCCGATGAGCAGAACATGTACGAAATGATTGAAGACCTACCAAAAGATTGGTGCCTCCATACGTCGGTGCAAGGAAGGATGATCAACAAAGAAATGGCTTAGTTCTTCTTTGCAAATGAGGAAGACATGAATGCAATCTACAGGTTGACACCTCTCACTTACAATGGGTGGTTAGTTGCGGTGGAAAAATGGATTGAGAACCAAAACTTGGAGCCCATTACAAAGGTGCAGATCTAGATGCAGATAAAATACCTCCCTCTTCACTATGCCTCAGAAAGCGCAGTAAGGCTTATTGCTTCTACAATAGGGGAGTTCATTGAGACAGACCTCAACCCCTTCTCGGTGACAAGATCTCCACTCATCCGGGTGAAGATAAAGTCAACATAAATGATAGGCTGAGATACTATCAAAGCATCTACTGCCATAATGGTGATCGATTTTATGTGCAACTCTATTATGAATGGGTCCATCGTTTGTGCACCAAATACCAAAAGCTGACTCACAGGAATCATCTCTGCACATACATTTCCACCCCGGATGATTACCTGGTCTACCCTCCGCAACAAGATCCGGTTGAGTTCTCACGCCAACTAAGCAGTGATTCCACCTCTGACTGGTCCTTCTCTACAGGATCTTTTACCACTCAGGCTTTTCTCATGGAAAGACATAACAATGGCGCGGCAACACATAGCATATACAGCACACGAGTGAATATCGAAGACGTAATCAACAACCCACACGAGACCTTCATGGCAGATGTATCCTCTGATCCCATAGATAACGAGTTGAACATACCTGCAGGTAATGTGGAGATGGACACAGTAAGCAGAATAGAGGGAGAAGCATCAACTACAGAAAGGAGGACGGAAGCTAGAGCGACCACAACCTCCACTGAAAGCTTGGAACTACTTGCTGATCAAGCATCTGCACCTGAGGAAAACAATACACGCACAAGCCAAACCTGAGGCCCAGCCACTAGCTTCCCGACCATTAGCTATTGTTGTTTTTTCTTTTTGGTTTTTTGGATCTACTACCGGCCTGTTTAGGGCCCTCTTTTGTTTCTCTTTTGGTGTAGGCCTCCAATCTGGTTCTGGCCCAACATCTTTATTTTTTGCATTGTTTAAAAGGCCCTGGCCTTACTTAGCTTCTATGTAATTGGACTTGATCCGGCCTAGTATTAATGAAAGTAATTTCGGGAAAAAAAGTTATTTCCTTTCTATGTTTGCCTTCACAGATATAATAAATTCTTGTAATCGCCCTAAACCACCCAATTGATATCTTTCTCCGCACAACTCCTGTACCTATATTGACAAAAAAGGTTTATAAAAATTCTTTAATTTCTTGTTTTTATTCTGAATAGATAAATTCTTATCTATAACACTACTAAATCTTATTACACGCAATTATATGAGTACACAAAATTAAAATTAAGTGAAAACTTACAGAAATAAACATTTAATCACTTGACCGAAGCAACTTTTTTTAATTTTTGGTTATTTAAAGTATTATTTTATGTTTCCATTTATAAATATAGCAAAATATTGTTTGACAAAAAAGTATAGCAAAACATATATAACTGAAAAGAGTAAAATTTATCCTAAAATTACATGTTCAAAATAGCTGTTGGAACCAGGTTTAGCACGGCTGATGCTAAAAAGGTGGTTTCTGATTAAAAGAGTAGAGAAAAATGGGCAAGGGCATTTGTTGGTTTGAACAGGAGTAAGAGCTTGTTTAACTAAGTAATAAGACAGGTGAAAGCCGAATTGGTATTCTTATTAAACTTTGAATATCCCAAAAAGAAGATCTTCCTTCCGGAATGATTGTGCCTCTATTTATAGTTATAAAGACGGTTTACATGTATAGAAAATAAAGGAAGATTTACAAATCTTGTTGATAAGACTGAATCTGTTAAGATTTGTACTAGATTTGCGAAAGTTTTTCATATTGGAATAGGAAAACTTCTGTTTATTGTATGCTGACGTATCATCCGACTTTCCTTCAAGTTCGTGGAACCTTCCAAGACGAGGCATTTTGCCAAGTCGAATATCTTATCCGAGTTGAAGACTTAGTGCTTGCAACCAGGTGGTTCTTTTATATTCGACCTATTGTTTTTGGTGGGCCGAAGTAGGATCTTGGATCCACCTCCAACAATAGTCATCTCTCTAGTCAGTCTTACTTTCTCAAACTCACTCAAGAACAGAGAAAACTTTGGCCATGAAAGAAATCACTTGTATGACGCTCCTAATTAGCGAAAATAGTCATTGACAATGTGTGTCTTCCCGTTCCACTGAGCAGTACCGTTGTTGAAAACAAACCAACAAAACTGTATAAAACAAGTTTTTTCTTAAAGCTAAGATTATACATGATATTTTTGTAAGAGATATAGGTCACTGTTAAATTTAAACCCGAAGAATATGACCAGATATAGAACGTTAATTAGGATTTGATTTCTGCACCGCTTCTTCTGCTCGTTTTTACATGTACCTACATGTGAAAATAAAATTCTATTCCCTATTATGAATTATTTAGAAAATCATACTAAAACATGTTTAAATGAAACCGTTATTGTGCCAAGAAACATGTGGCCCAATTGGCTTGCCCCTGATTTAGCTAGGCATGAGGTGGTGGGTTCAAATCTTATCCTGCTCTATTTGGAGAACTTAAGCTATAGATCGGGCCTTGTTGTCGATCCAATAGTTACTTGTTGACAAAAAAAATGAAACCGTTATTGTTTACATGCGTTGATTCTTATTGTTTAATATTTTGGACCTTGGATTCCTATACCAACAAATAGATATGATATATATACATATGATTATTGTTTTTTGATGTAGTTGTACTAAATTATTATTGTCGATTTAATTATTTGTAGCACAAGGAATATAATCGGTGCAGAAATAATTGTAAATAATTAAAGTGCATTGTAATTTGAATTTTTTTTATCAAATATACCCACTTTTGAGAGTTGATTACTTGGTATACCCATATGTTAGTTTATTCGTGTGTTATATTCTTTTTTCACTTTTTTGGTTGAAGTGAATTAGATTTCATCTATTTGCTCTTTGTCTCTGTAGCATTTATAGAATACTAGTATTTTATCATGTTCGCACTGATTTATGTGTTCTCCACAGATTTGCGTGATTGTATTACCGAATACATATTTGTGAACATTAATATATTCAATTAGACGAACACAATTAATGCAAACAGAACTATCCATATTTTTTTAATATTAATCTTTATTTCTTATACAGACACGGACATAGAACAATATCTATACATGCAAGTTGATCTCTCCATTTCCATTATAGACATAAACATTCATTTATATAAATATGGACATGGACATGAGCTTATATTATTAAAGGACTTATGGCAATCCATGTTTCATATGTGACATGGACATATACCAATGTCTATATATATAATTCATGGACGTAGACTAATATATTTTAAGTCTATTAAATTTTATGTCTCATCTAATGACATGGACATATACATGCATGATTTCATATTTTCTATATGGACATGGACATCTATTTTCTCAACTTGGGGCTCCTTTAATAGCCAAATGGTTATATATTTCTAATTTGGACATGATCACCGACATCATCTTATGTAAACATATATATAGAACAATGTCTATATGGAAGTTGTTTCTCCTTTCCCCATAATAGACATGGACATCTATGTGCATAGAAATGGACATGGACATGAACATACACAATATTATTCAAGAGATTTATGGCAATCCATGTTTCATATTCTGTCATGGACATGGACCAATGTCTATATATATTTCATGGACGTGGACTAATATATTTCAAGTCTATTAGATTTTATGCTTCATCTAATGACATGAACATAGACATACATGTTTACATATTTCCTATACCGATATGGACATCCATTTTCTGAACTTAGGGCTTCTTTAATAGATAATTGACTATATATTTCAAATTTGGGCATAGACACCAACATCATTTGTCTCTTATATCGATAATCTTTGTTTCTTATACAGACCTATGGACATAGAACAATGTCTATCCATGCAAATTGTTTCCTCCTTCCCCATCATAAACATAGACATCAATATATATAAATATGGACATTGACATAACCTTATATTATTTAAAAGACTTATGGCAATCTATGTTTTATATTCTGCCATGGACATGGACCATTGTCTATATATATAATTCATGGACATGAACTAGTATATTTCAAGTTTATTATATTTTATATTTCAACCCATGAAATGGACATAAACATGCATGTTTACATATTTTTTATATGGACATGGACATCTATTTTCTCAATTGGGGCTCCTTTCACTACAAAAAAATTGGGGTATTCATAGCAGTTAAATATAGCATTTTTTATGGTCTGCTATTTTAATGTTTAACATAGCGTTTGGTTTTTGTAAACGCTATGTTGTGATGAGTGGGAAAGTAATATTATACGCACCTGAAATTTATGATACACACCTATCTACAGTTGCATTTTAGTATTGTAAACGTTATAATTACAATGACCCGAGAATTTTTAGTTGTTTTGCCCGCCTTAGTCTTAAAATTACACTAAATCTTTTTTTTTACTTAAACAAAATCGATAGATTTAGGTTTCCTTCCTCTTTGCTCTCTCACTCACTCGTATCTCTCAAATTCTTGATTCTTTGTTTCAATCTTTGATTCAATTTCTTGTCTCTTACGAGATCTCTATAACTTTCTCTAGCTCACACTCAACTTAAAACCTCTAGATTTTTTGTTTGTATCGTTCTCTTTGTGGTCTGGGTCAAAATCCGTTCTTCGTTATCTGGGTCGAAATCCTTTAATTTTTCTCTACTTCTAGCTCATAAGTCTCTGATTCCTCTCCATCTCCTGTTATTACTTCGTAATAGGTATCTGTATTTTGGATTTGTGAGTTCTATTTAATTTATCGATCCTAATATCTTCTTTTTTCTCCTTTACAGGAGGATTAATTTCAAATTTTGACAAGGTATATATTCAATTTTAATTCTCTAAACTTGTAATTTTGACATGGGCTGAAATTTCTAACAATTTTTAAATTGTTTGTAGCAGAGACTATCTTCGAGATTGTTGTTGTTGCTGATTGATTGTGTAAGTTATAGTTTTCTTACTCTTTCTTAATCTGAAATCGTATATTACTGTATTGGATTTAAGTATGTGGTTTATGTAATTTGATCACTTTCATTGTTAATCACATATATGGTGATTGTGGTGGAGCTGTGATATTATTGGGTTAATATGGACAAGGCTTTGGTTTGGCTTCCAAGGTATGGATCTGTTTGCTTTTATTTTTGTTCAATGACTCAGTTATTGACTTTGTTTATAATGTGAATTGTGATAGATTTTTGTATATTTTCATGAATTATAGGACTAGCCTTGAATATGTAGATGGAGCTACAAAATTTGTCCAACTCTCTGCAAGGAGGTTAGGTGATCCGAGTCAAATTTTATGCCCATGTGCCAATTGTCATAATGTTTTTCATCAAGGAACAGAAATAATAGTTTGGCATCTAGTGATTAAGGGTATGGACAAGAGGTATATGAGGAATCGATGTTGGAGTCTTCATGGTGAGAGAAGAACTGATATGTCAGATGATGTTCCTATATCAGAAACAAAAGCTTATGATCTCTTTAGGACAGCTTATTTCCATGGTCAAGATAAGTTAGATGAAGATGTTAGAGTAGATACTGAGTTTGGTGAAAGCAGTGAAGAGTCTGATTTTCAGAAGAAGTTGAGAGATGCAAAAACTCCATTGTACTCTGCATGCTCCAAGTACAGTAAAGTTTTGGCAATCATGACATTATATCGGATAAAGGTGAAGAGTGGGATGTCTGACAATTATTTTGATCAATTGTTGACTATTGTACATGATATGTTACCTGATGGCAATGTGTTGCCAAAGTCTACAGCTGGGATGAAGAAATTCCTAAAGGTTTTTGGGTTTGGATATGATGTGATTCATGCTTGCAAGAATGATTGCATTCTGTACCAGAAGGAGTTCGATATGTTTGAAAGCTATCCAAGATGTGGTGCTTCACAGTGGGAAAAGGATAAACATAGTGATGAAGAAAAGAAAGGTATTCCAGCTAAGGTTCTTGGATATTTTCCGATCAAAGACAGATTCACTAGTATGTTTAGATCAAAGAGGGTGGATCAAGATCTGTGTTGGCATGCTACTAATGGTAGTGTAGATGGTAAAGTTCGTCATCCTGTGGACTCTATTACTTGGGCTCAAGTTAATGACAAATGGCCAGACTTTGCTGCTGAACATAGAAATTTTCGGCTTGGTATTTCTACTGATGGAATGAACCCCTTCTCCATTCAGAACACAAAGTACAGCACATGGCCTGTTATATTGGTTAACTACAATTTGTCTGCAACTAAACGTATGAAGGTTGAGAATATAATGTTGACTATGTTGATCCCTGGTCCTACAGTTCCGAGCAACAACATTGATGTATATTTAGCCCCATTGATTGAAGATTTGATGGATCTATGGAATGTAGGTGTGGAGGTTTACGATTCATATATGAAAGAGAGTTTATACTTAGAGCTATATTGTTGTGGAGTATCAGTGACTATCCAGCTTTAGGGACATTGTTTGGTTATAAAGTCAAGGGTAAGCAGGCGTGTAATGTATGTGGAAAGGATACACCTTTTAGATGGCTAAAGTTTAGTAGGAAATATGTGTATATGGGCAATAGAAAGAACTCAGACCTGGACATCCTTACAGGCGCAGAAAAGGATGGTTTGATAACATAGTTGAGAAAGGAACTGCAAACAGGATTGAGAGTAGAACTGAAATATTTAAGATACTGAAAGACTTCAAGAATGACTTTGGAAAACCTTTAGGTAAGGAAACTAAAAGGAAAAGAGTTAATAGGACAAGATGAAGTTTTTTCTGAGGAAGAAAGTGAAGAAAACAGTGATCAGTGGAGATGGAAGAAAATATTGATATTTTTATCTACCTTACTGGAAGGTACAGAGAATTTTGATTTGTTTATATCTAATACTTTGAGAATTTTGAGTCTATCAATATCTAATACTTTGCCATTATGTTTTAGGATCTGCCGGTACGTCATAATATTGAAGTTATGCATATAGAGAAAAATGTGTCTGATGCTATATTGTATACATTGATGCATAGTAATAAATCAAAAGATGGCCTGAAAGCAAGAAAGGATTTAAAAGACATGGGTATTCAAAGACATTTACATTCAGAGGTACGTGGAAAAAGAATTTACCTACCTCCAGCTGCTTATTGGTTATCTAAGGAAGAAAAAAAAATGTTGTGGGAGACTATCTATGTTTAGAGGGCTTGATGGATATTGTGAGAATATTGCCAATTCTGTTTCAGTCAATCCTCCTAGAATAAGTAGCTTAAAATCATATGATCACCATGTACTAATCCAGAAATTGTTACCTGTTGCTTTACGAGGATTGCTTCCTAAAGGACCTAGACAAGCAGTGAATCAGTTATGCAACTTCTTAAACAGATTATGCCAACGAGTAATTGATCCTGAAAAATTGATCTCTTTGGAGGATGAGCTATAGAGACAATATGTCAGTTTGAGCGGTTCTTTCCTCCATCTCTGTTTGATATCATGTTTCACCTTCCAATACATTTAGCAAGGGAGGCATGTTTCGGAGGGCCGGTTCACTTTAGATGGATGTATCCTTTTGAAAGGTGTGCTGTTTTTAGTTTACATTATATATTTATTCACATATGTTTCTTACTAATAAACTATTTTATGCTTCAGGTACATGAAAACTCTTAAGGCATACGTCAAAAATTATGCAAAGCCAAAAGCATGTATGGTTAAAGGATACCTAGCTGGAGAATGCATGTCATTTTGTATGGAGTTTTTACAGAATTATGTCCCAATTGAAGCTATATTAATTCGGAATGCAGATGTTGATAGTAGTGAAGATGCAGCTGAAGGTCAGCCACTATTTAAGGGTACAAAAGTAAGCCTTTCTGATAAAGATAGAGACATAGCACATCGTTATGTCTTAATGAACTTGGCCGTCATGGAACCATATGTAGAGTAAGTTCAATTATATTATCTCAACTATATATTGTGTACATACTTATAACATTGTATATATTAATAAAACTGTATTAGGGAACATGATGTATTTAGAGGAACTGCAAACAAGGGATGTGAGATGTGCTAAAAACCAGACTTTGTTATGGAAGAGCCACAATGAACAAAGTGGATAAATAAAAAGGTTATGTAGATTCAGTTATTACATAACTTAAGTAGTCTTAATTTATAATCTTTGTCTGATCACTAACTTAATCTGTTTTTTATATAGATTCCTACTAAATGAGAGAACCATTCCATGAAGTTGAGGTGGTTGGCATTTGGGCCAAGATATACTGCAGAAACTTATAAAGGCTTCATCATTAATGGAAAACGGTTTCATATAGAAGACATTAAGCGTTAGGCTTAAAATAGTGGAGTTACATATGAAGCTTACACCACGTGTAGAATTTCTGCACGAGACACTAACCACATGGCTGACATTGTCACATACTATGGAGTAATAAAGGAGATATTGCTTCTTTATTACCATATGTCCACTATTCCATTATTTAAATGTAGTTGGGTTAACAAGGGTAATGGTCTGAAAGAAGAAGATGGATTCACGCTTGTTAATCTCCATATGAGAAAATTGCCATACCATCAAGATCCATACATTCTGGCATCATAAGCTAAACAAGTATTTTATTCTAGAGAATCAGACTCTTCTTAATGGTATGTTGTCATGAGAGAACCACCAAAGGGATATCATGAGCTTGATACAAATGAGGAGTTTGTTAGTCCACAGTTGCCAGTCCAGATAGCTGAAAATATAGAAGATCAAGATTCTGAAGATGAGAGTTTTTATGTTAGAGATGTCTATGAACAGAATAACTTACTAGATGGTGGTTCTTTTGTAACATTGTTTTATTTTACTAGTTGGTGGTTGTGGTGTTTCATGGTTAACAAGGATAAAACAAGAGGAGGACTCATAGGAGGTGGAGTAGTGTGTCAAAGTGCATGTCAATAAGGCGTAGATGCGATACAATGCACAAAGTCAGCGAGAATCACTAACGCAAAGAAAAAGAAGACATTAAGATTAGATGAAATTGATGACCAACATGAGGATGTTGATGACCAACATGATGACGAAGTTGAGGACCAATATGATGAAAAAGATGATGTTCCACAACCTACTAACATAGTTGATCCACAGCCTAATGACAAAGTTGATGCACAACCTGATGAAGCAGCACACGACCAACCTGAAGATGGCGAAGGACTTCCACCTGAAGATGGTGAACATGGAATAGAATCTCAGCCACATGCAGGTGAAGCAAATGTTGATGAGACATTAGGAAATGAAGCTGCAAAACATGAACCTTTATCTGAGTCACTGCCAGGTCAAACAGAACCTGATGCTACTCTTGAACCTGAACCTGATGTAACAACATCTCAGTTACTTCCACATAAAGAATCTCAGAAAACACTAGAATCTGATGCTAAAAAGAGGAAAAGAGGTACAACCAAGATGTGTAAAGTGGCCAAAGATCCTGAGGATAAGGTGGATGTGTTATTTACTGAGATTGGTGAACACGCAGAGTCAGGTTCAGTAACACTATCATCATTTCTTGGTGCTCTTGTGCGGGAACAAGTTCCTGATACACTGGATGATTAGAGGAAGCTCGATGATCAGACCAAGGACACACTATGGGAGGAAATACATGTTTCTATACGCACATTAAGTTTCATTCCTACTTTAAATTGATTATAACAGATGTTTATTGGTGTTGCAGGGGAGGTTTAATTTACAAGAAGAATGGCAAAAATATAGTGTTTTCAAACAAATGGGTAGCGTATGGAGAGCTGGAAAGTCTAGGCTTCTATCTCAAGTTCGAGATGCAAAGAGTAGCACAGAGATAATTGGATTAAAACCAAGTAACATTCAGTCAATTCCAGCTTGGAATGCTTAGATAAAGAGTAGGGCTACCACATCCTTTAAGGTCATATATTTAAAATTTCTATTAAGTAGTTTAATTGGTTAATGTTGATGTATGGTAAACAAACTAAAAAAACTTGACTGAGGTTGTAGGAAAAGAGTGACATGTTCAGGACCCTTACGAGGAAACAGATTCCACATACAACTAGACGGAAGGGAATATTCTGCCTTGCTCATGAAATATTTGGTCTGTTTCTATTGATGAGATGCCACATCAGTAGTCTTGTTAGTTGTGAAACTGTTGATAAGATTGATAGGATTAGTTATAAATAGCTGAACAAATTATCTCTTCTTTGTAGAAAAGCAAGGCTACAGAGCCTACCAAAGTAACTAGAAGTAAGGTCTGAATAGCTGGATACACTCATTCAGATGGTAGGGCTGTGAGACCTGAGTTTGCTGACACCATTATAAGGATATATTAGCCATAATATTATTACTTTCTTTTAGAAAGAGGTTATTATAATGCTCAAATACGTGATTCAGGAACCGCTATAAGAGGAGAAGATTTCATAGCACTTCCTTTATCCGCTATCTAAAGTGGAGGACCTATTATGATGGGCGATGTCATTGCGTTTTCTAATTTGATATTTAACACGTTAAATAGTGTTTTTCGGGTGCTAATACCCTGATTTCCTATAGTGTTTAATAGACAAATAGCTATTATTTCAAATTTAGACATGGACACCGACATCATTTGTCTTTTATATCGGCAATCTTAATTTCTTATATAAACATGGACTTAGAACAATTTCTATCCACGCAAGTTGCTTTCCCTTTTTCCCATTATAGATATAGATTTCCATGTATGTAAATATGGATATGGACATGACTTTATGTTATTTAAAGGACTTATGGCTATCCATATTTTATATTATGACATGAGAATTTGTTTTCTAGCCATAAAACATGTAATTATGTCATTTTCTTCTGCGTTATGTCGCCTAACAATATCTTTCTAAAACCCCCTAATTCATGTTTACTGTTTTCATCTTCTCATCGAGGCACCACTTTCAACAAAATCCAAAAAAGAAAATATCAAACCAAACCCTCTCAGTCCACGTTTTTCATATTCGACTGATAACAACGGCGATTTCATGGTGTGCTTGTTCAACCTTTGGTCAGCTACACATACCAAATCATCCATAAACAAAAACAATTTGTCATTTTTCACTCCACGATAAACATTAATAATAACAAATTGTACCTTCTATTTCCCAATTTCATTGTTTCTGTTTTCTAGCTCCTTTGTCGGTCTTAATTCTTCAACTTTTTTTCACAATCTTCTAATTTCTCTTCAAAATCTTATTACCTTGAATCTTTGTTACTGTTTCTTTCTCCAAAGCTTCGCTTCCTTTTTTGGGTTAATTTCTTATTGCCCATTGAATTAACAGATTTTGGTCTGTGTAAACACAAATGATCGCTTTAAGGTTATGGGCATACTTGTTTTTTCAACACATGAACTCGGTATACGTGTCAAAGTTTTAAAATATGGGTATACATGGGTATTTTTTGATGAAATTGTTTTCAAAATGGGTAGATTTGATGAAATTCTCTTATACTTTTCCTGGTTTTTAAGCTTCACATGCACATTATGATAAAGAAAATAATATAAACATAATTGTACCAATCTTTTCTGCGTACAAGTTCTCCTTCTTTAAATCTTCTTTTTATCATTTTGGAGTTGTAATATCTTGTAGCATTTTGTTGCTAGATTTTCATTCTTACCATTACGAGATCTTTTCTTTCATCTACAAGGTCCAGGTTGTCTTTTAACATTTCGTTATTGAGTTGTTCGTTGTCATGACTGATTATTCTCTATATGCTTGGGACTAAGACTTTTACTGGTACCATTTCCTCTATGCTAAACGAGGGGAGAATGGTGTTTCTCTTGTAGAATTTTGCGGCATGGTTCTCCAAGTCCATAGCATGGCTGGAAGCTTTTTGGCCCATTTTGACTTCTCGGACTCTAGTTTTTGAGATTGTTGAGAATGGTCTTGTTGGTTGCATATGCTTATCTATTATCCCGATGATATCTTGATGTTAACGATGTTAGCCATATTGCTTGGTCTTCGCATAGTGCCTTGATGGGTTTTGATGTCAAGTTCATCCCATTGTTGGTCACGATTTCTTTCAGGAGTCTATGCCTGCATATAATATTTTTCCACAAGAAGGTCTTCATGGTTTATCCAGTAATCTGAGGATAGGATTATGAGGATAAGCACAAACTTGTGTCTTCATACTCCGAACGGCTCCAGCGGCTTGATGATGTCCATTTTCCATCGCATGAAAAGGTATGGAATGGATGCTGAAGTTAGGGCTTATGTCGGTTAATGTATGGTTGGAGTGTACCTCTAGCACTTATCACATTGCTTAAAGTACTCTTCGCTTTCTCCGATCATTATTGGCCAGTAGTATCCTTGTCGTATTATCCTGATGGTTAAGGCTCGTCCTCCACAGTGGCTTCCTCACAAACCTTCATGGATTTCAGTGAGTATTTTTTGACCTTGTCGGTGCTTGCACACCGTAAGTATATACCGCTATAACTAAGCTTGTATAGCTAGTCTTCAATAACCCAATATCTGGCGCTCTAGATTTTAAGCTTTTGTGCTTATCATTGGTCTTCCGGTAAAGTCTTATGCTGAATATATCAGATGATCAGCTACCTCCAGTCTAGTTCTCAAGTCTCTGAGGCTTCTGGATCATGCTGATTACTAGTTCCCTCATGTTGTTCCAGGATGGACATTACTGCGTCAACGCATTAAATACTAGACTTTTCCTTGAATTTAATCGTGATTACTCTTCTCACTAGTGGATATGACATGAATGCTAGTGTGGCTAAGGCGTCTACCGTAATATTTTCTCCATGTGGTATGCTCGCTTAACTTGATCACCCACTTGGTTAGCCACCCGAATTGGCTTGGGATGTGCTAGATGGATCGAAGCGGGTGTTTCTTGATTATGGCCATAGTGTTGCTTTGAAAATAGGGTCAAAGTATCTGCACCGCTGTCACTACTGCTAGTGCTAACTTTTCCATGGCGGGAGTATCAAGTTTCTGCTTTTAATAAGGATTTGCCAACATAGTAAATATGCTTCTGCTCTCTATGCTCATCCCAGACTACTGACTATGGCTTCTGACACTACAACGTGTAAGTATAGAGTTTCCATGTTGTCTAGTTTTGCCAAGATGGGTGGATTAGCTAGGTAGGCTTTGAGCTGGTTCTGCGCTTCTAGGCATTCGTTACTCTACTCAAACTTCATGTTTTCTTTGAGTAGCTTCTAGAAAAGGAGGTATTTGTGGGTTGATTTGGAAATGACACGATTTATTGTCGTGATCCTTCCTGCGAGTTGCTGCACCTTCTTTGGTGATTTTGGAGTTTGGGTTGATACTAGTGCGCTTATTTACTTTGATTTTGCTTATATTCCTCGCTTTGTGACCAGATACCCTAGGAATTCTCTGGATGCTATGCCAAATGAGAATTTTGTTGGGCTGAGTTTTATCCCGTATTCATTCACGATTTTGAAACATTCTGTGAGCTGCGAGTTATAGTTCTGTGGTCTGGAGGATTTGACCAACATGTCGTTGATGTAAACTTCCATTTTTTGTCATCGCTGTGCTTCGAACATTTTTTCGCAAGTCGCTTAAACATTTATCCCGCATTCTTTATCTCGAATGGCATGACTTTGTAAAGTATGTTCCTTTATCGATTATGAATGAGATATTCTCTTAATCCTTGGGATTCATTTGTATTTGATTACATCGTGCAAAGGCATTCATAAAAGACAATACCTTATACACAGTTGTATCTTCCATCAACCTATCAATATGCAGGAGTAGGAAGCTATCTTTCGGGAACGCCTTGTTGAGGTACATGAAATCCATGCAAACCCACCACTTTCGTATCTTCTTTTTGATCACTACTGGGTTTATCAACCATTCTAGATATTTAATTTCTCGTATCGATCCTAGCTTCAAAACTCTCTATACCTCTTCGTTGACTGTCGTGGTGCGCTCTGGTCCCAGCTTCCTTGGTTTTTTATAGGCTTGAAGGTTGGAGTTACGTTGAGCTCATGTGCTATGATTGATGCGATTTCTGGTTATCGAAGATGTGTGTTTATATTTTTACTCAGAAGTTCAATTTGTTCCTTTTTCACATCCGGGTCGAGGTCCTTACATATTTTGACTTGTTTCTCTAGATTGCCAGAGTCGACTTTCACTAGCTTTAATACTGATTCTTTTGATGGATTCAGCCTTGGATTGTGGTAGGATCCACTCTACTGCTCTAAGGAAACTTTGAGCTGTAGTAATTGCTATGTGAGCTTGTTTTGGAGAGCGCAAAGTTGTCTTTCAAACAACATCGTGCGATTTTTTAACTACCCCTTATCATGGCATCTCCTCGAGGTGTTGGGCACTTGACGCCTTGGTAGTAGGTTGAGGCAATTGCCTTCATCGCATGTAACCATGGTCTACCTAGGATTGCATTAAAGTGCGCCTCTTTCTAGACCACCATGAAGCTAACTAGTTTTCTCACTCCGCATGCTACTACGCAAAGCTTAATTATTCCTATCGAAAAGGTTGTTTCTCCGGCAAAACTGGTGAGCATAGGCTTTTTACCTTCGAGTTCATTATCCTTGAACCCCATTTGTTTGATAGCATCGTGGAACAGTAGATCTACAGAGCTTACAGTGTCCACTAGAATGCATTTTAGCGTGAACTCTCTGACAACATGTTGGATTACCAAGGTTTCGTCATGGGACAGGGTGATTTAGCCCTTCTGCATCTTCCGCCCTGAATGTAATATCAGTGTAATGCTCATGATTCTCCCTATGATGGTATTCCCTCTGCTAGTGTATTTTGATTGAATCTATAGAATCCTGACAGAGCTGAAAACCTCCTAAAATGAATGTGATCCTTGTCTTTGGCCTAGGGGGAGATGATCCATCTTCTTCATCGTCTTACTGCTCAGCTCTCGGGGGATCTCTATTCATCCTTGTGTTATCTCTGCAGTCTTTCCACTCTCTTCTCATTCCTTCAATCCACTTCATTTCTTCATTAAGGTACTTCATGGTTTTCCACTCCTTTTTAATGGAATTCCCCTTAGTTTGATAACAATCACAAATATTCTTCGGGCGTAATCCTTGTAACTCCTCAAGGTCCCCTTTCCAGAGCTTATGGACTTCGAGATGGAGTAGGAATGCTTCCCTTTTTCTCAATTGGGTGCTTTGTATTGATTTTGTGGTTTCCTTTCTTTTCATCTTGGATGTTTACGGCTTTCAATTATTCCTTCTAGTTCACAAAATTGACTGAGTGATGAAGTGCATTGTTGGTGGTTTCTGTATAATATTTTCCCTGGATTGGGATGTGGGCCATAATGTCAAATCTAGCATGAATAGTGTCATTTTGTTATCTACGTATATACTTTTGGCCTTCACTGTTTTGAATCAATCCATGAATTAGCTCATGGGCTCGTGCTTTTGTTGTCGCATGCTCATCAGATTCTTTGTTGTCACGTGGTGCTCGATGAAGATCTAGTAGTGTTTAAGGAAAGATTTGCTCGAATATGTCGATCGAGTTTGGTCTGATGGCTAAGAACCAATCCAGCGCTGTGCCCTGGAGGTTCTCTGCAAAGAAATGATAGCGATCTAGGTCTCGCTCTCTTGGTCAGAGGTACGCTCTGTCAGCTACTATGCATAACATTTTTGAGAACACTTTTGGATCTGATTCTCCGGAGTACTGGGGGAACTTTAGTTTTTCTGCTGGTTGGACGTGCGCGTTAGAATTCCTCCTAGTGAAGGGGGTGTTTTGAGTTTGTTAAATCACATGGTGCAGCTCTGGTGCTGATGTGGTCGCCTTGTGTACGTGCTTCTTGATGCCTTTGTAGTCCTCCTGAGTTTGTTGTACCATGGATAGGAGTCTGGTCAGAATTTTGACTACGAGTGAAGGTGTCATTTCTACTCTTTCCTTAGATTCTTTGCTCTCGTGTCTCTTGTGGTATTGTACTTGGAATCCTCTTTCGATTCGTGGTTTCCAATTCTGATGGGAGTGCGTCCTTCCTAAGAGGGTGCATCTCATCTCTTTATTAGCATGCCTATTTTCTTCCATCTATTCCTCGAGCACTGTATTCTGCCTCTCTAGTTGTCTGTCAAGGTCCTTGTTTCTTTCTCCCTTTTGTTTGGCATGTTCGGCTAGTTGTCCAATCGTGGCCCAGATTTCTGCCATAGTGCGGGTACGTTGCAAGGGCAGCTCAGTGGCTGGTGGATCTAGGACATTGTTCCCAGCCGCGTGTCTTGTGTTTACCAATTCTGCCGTCTCGTTAAGGTTTTGTGTTCTGATCCTATCCCTCCCTCACTATTTTCCATACATTTTTATTATGGTATATATCCATGTTTTCAAATTTCACCAGGAACATATGCACCAATAGAATTATGTTGCAAACCTTCTCAATAGTTTGTAAACAAATACGCGGATTCTAACGGTAGCATATGTGATATCGCCAACGCTTGTCGTGAATGTTTTATTTGGTCTAGTGTCATACTGTTTATTCATTTGTTTTAATTAACTTGTATGTCCATGTCTATAATATCTCCGCTTCAAGTTTGTCTTTTCCCTCTTGTTGTCTACTTCTTATGTTTTTTCTGTTCTGTTTTTATATATATGTACTGTTTCATGCCCGACACATGTTACTCCATTATATCTACTTCACTTTTATAAACTTGAAGGGATTACAAACATCACTTTTACATAGACATATTTCTAGTGGACAACATACATTTCATATCCAGTTCCAAGGTGACAGCACATATTACATTTCATGTCTCCTCCATAAGGACATGGAAATTAAACCAACTTAACCAAATCGACAGCACATATCATAATGTTTTTACAAATACTTGTCACTAGTTTGCAAACAAGGATATAACTGAATTGACCTCCACCGAATAAAGCACTTCTCGCATTTACGAAAATTAGGGCAACATATCCCCCTGTATTCGGGTGGCATGAAATGTTCCCAAATAATGACATAACGTCGAACAAATACAGGCATAACCTCCTCATCTTCCTGAATACCTCCTGCCCTACCGTCGTTGTAGATTCCCAAATTGAAGATGCCCTAAGAAACTCTGACATAGTTCAAAATCCCAACTTGAACTGACTAAAACCTATTTGGAAGACTCCTAGGGCGAATATCATCTCCAGGCTTTGTTGCACAATAAAATCAATCCTCCTGCACGCTTCTTCAATCAGTCCTTCCTTTGCTATGATGCGTAGGCTCTCTAGGAAGCAAGCACTGTTATTCCCTGCTTCACAGCTCCTTGTAAATATCCATCTGTACGAAAAATCTACATTCACCAGCTCCAGACTTTGTTCAAACATTGCCATACTTGCAGAATTTAGCACATATTCGTCAATGGCTACTCCTCTCCCTAACTTACCAGACACTAATATAGATCCCAATTTATGTACTCCCTCTTCACCGACTCCCTTGAGAATTTGTAGCACGACATGGTGAGGGAGACAATCTAGGATCAAACCACAACAATCACCTTTTTCCATATCTCACTTCCGCTATCTACCCTACATAATCCAAAGCAACTTATAAATATATTATTTCATCACCCTTCGTAGAACCACTTCATTGTGACACGTTTTATCGAATGTGACATCTGTCACCACATATACGACATGGAAAACTACCCATATACAAACTTACATAGCCCACATTTTGTTCAATTCACTCTATGCAAAGACATAGCTTATAGGACAATTACCCATCAATGAAATTTCATCCCCCTAGATACGGACAAATTGTTGCATCGTTATTTAAAGCAACTATGTCATATAGGATATGGACATATTTTATGTATGTTAGCTTTTTATAAAATCTTCTGTCCACGTCCATTATATTACCTACTACATTTTCAAATCCAAGTATTCATGGTCATCGTAAAGGGCACATCTAAAGATGATGGCAAAAAAGAAGTCAATGTGATTAGACATGGTTGGTGATAGCATGGAAGCTGAATAAAATATCATTTCATCACACTCCATAAAACTTGTTCTTTGTGATGCGTTTCATCGAATATCACATCTATCACCAAACACATGACATGCGTATAGGCATGTATATATGCTTTTTTGATTCACAATCTTCAATTCAAATCATAGCTACATGTTAATTTACCTACATGACATGGATAACTATCCATTAATGAACATACATAGGCCATTTTTTGTTCAATTAAGCTTTACATTTTAATCGAGGACCAGGACATGGACACCCACCCATGTATTTTGTTAAATTGTCCAAGACATGGACAAATTCAATTTTCCACGTCTGCTGAGAATATTTTTCCTGGTTTACACAACGTTAAATTAAAATATACATGTTATTCTATATCCAAGTCACGACCAACTTCCCATAAATTAAATTTCATAAAAAGGACATCGAGAAACTCCTGCAACGAAATTAATCCCAATGCATCATCATGGATATATACATATTTTATAGATGCCCTGCAAGTTTTTAAAACCATTATCTGTCCATGTCAACTGCGTTTTCTTAGCTGTACACGCCGTCGTATTTGACATTGGCATGTGCTGAGTACATTTATGGGTAGTTATCATGTTTTTTCACATGCCATCGATTTGCAGCATCCGCATCAGCAAAGACATGTACATGTTTTATGAAATATCATTTTTTAACAATTAACTTGTCCATGTCCATTATATTACCTTCTAAATTCTCAAATCAAAGAATACATGATCACCTGTCCAATATAATACCTTTTATTCTAAATTCTCAATTCAAACAATAAAAAAATCACTTGTCCATGTCCATGTCCATTTTATCTATGCCCCAAGACATGGACATACGTTTTGTGTCCCACAAAACGGATAATAATCATCGAAGCTCCTGCAAATGTTTCTTCATGGCCATGTTTAATAAAACCTCAAAAGAAACAATATCTTACAAAATACATGGTTTGCTCATACTAACGTCGAATATCTAATGACAACCTAGATATAACCCCCTTCCCTAAAACGTAGTGGACATTAGAAAAATTTTGTACCCCAACTATTAAAACTTCATATTTTAAAAGGTTTAACATATGTTTTGAAGACATTTATAGCATACTGTAGACTTAGATCATTAACCATGTTATCGATAATGCCCCTCTACACCCCAGTCCTAGTGCATATTGTTTTATAAACTTCACACAAAGTGCTCCGCAGTCTCCGGTCCGCTTGTTTTGTGAACATTCATCCAATCTCATCACTGCAAAACTACTTGGAAGATCCTCAATTTCATTGTTTTCGCCACATATGTCTTAAATGACAAGTGTCAGTCTGTCAATTACTTTATAAAATTGTATAAAACCAAAAAAAACCCACAAATCTAATCAAATACTCATCATTCACGGGTTTAAGACGAAAGCCATCTTTGATTTACGAGAAATTGAGTTTAGCTTTCACTTGGGTTCCCTTAAGTAAGAGGAGAGTAGGCTTCAATTTTATGAGATTGGTTTCACTAATTTGTTTATAAAAATTTATAAGATACTTTATAAAATTGTATAACACCAAAAAAATATATATCTTATAAATGTTAAAAAAAATTAGCGGGAAAAAAAAGTTGGCAGAAAAAAAGTTCGTAAATAAAATAAAAAATTAATTTGAGGATATTTTACTTATTTTTTAATAATAAAAGATATTTTCTGAAAATATGTCAAAAAATAAGGACAGTATTAAAAATATACTCATTTGGGGCATTTTTGCAATTATCCCATATTTTATTTGTAATATATGATTGTTTATAACTTTTATATGTTCATAAAGTATACATATATATATATCATAAATTAATATTACAAATATTATTTATATATATATAAACAAAACTAATATACTGAAATATATATATTTTTAAAAATTATATACTTTTATATAACATGAATTGTCTTACAATATATGGTCATTTACAGTTGTTGTATTATTATTTTTGTTTATAACAATACCTATATTTATATATAATAAGAGCATATTCTATATGCATAGTTTTTATATGGTCGTTTTCAAAAAGCATAATATATGTAGAAAAAAATTTAAATTTTACGTAAATTTTTTTGATGTAATTTTTTAATTTATTTTACTGTATGATAAAATAAAGTAGAAGTAAATTCTATATTAAAAATATCAAATGTTCTATTAGATATAACTGATAATTAAAGATTTTGTCCGATATGGGTTAAAATGCAATAACCTTTCAGTTCATACATGATTATTTTTATAAAAAGTGTAATATTGTAAATTTTTTACAAATTAAAAAATCATTGTCTTAAATACATTTTCTTTTAATATAATAGATTTTTGACAATTTTTGGGAACATAATGGATAATTAATTATCTTTTTGTCACACATTTTTTATTGTTAAAACATGTGGAATGTGTATAATATATGTTTGTTTATTGTTCTAATAAGAGGATAAGTCAATGGATCACCTGCCTGAAATTTGGAGAGGTAATTGGGGTTAAATTTTTAAAATGTTCAAGAATTTTGGAAGCTTTTTTGCTGTTTGGTTCAAAAATTGTGTATATATTTGTCCATATGATATCTTCTATATAATAAAAGGTTAATTTTTTGAATTCACAACTTAAAGTCATGTGTTAGATTTTAAGTTTTGGACCTATTGAGTTTGTTACTAAAATTTTTTTGTTACATATTTAATAATCCCACGCTATACATATATATTTCATATATATATATATATATGTATATTTCCGAAAATTTTATACATATATATAGGAGATATATAAGAGATATTAAATTTTCGTATATTACTTGGAGAATATTCTTTTAAATATCCTAATTTTGAAAACCTATTTAATCTTCTATATAAACTCACGATTAGCATAATTTATTGTTGTTTTTCATTACTCATAATCTTTCATCATGGTTTCTAGGTAAATTTTTTTTTGCTTTATAGATTTCTTATAGTCTTTCCATAATCGATTGTATAATTTTTATATCTTCATATGATTTTTTTCATAGATGTATTTATGCTCCAAGATCCGAAAGTAACACAAGGTTAGTGAAAACTTTAACTATTCAATACATATCATTATTGTCATTTTAAAATAAAATTCAAACCTTAAAACTCATGATTTGTATATACTATTTTTATATACTATAGGCTGGATTTCTATGTTTTTTTCAGATTAATGTCTACTAATCATAGGAACACTCCAAGACTAATTGGATTTATGCACCGCGTTTACATGATCAGAGATATGGATGCAAGATCCGGTCTTTTGTATGGGACAACACTTCACATCTTGCGAATCGGAAGAAGATTTATTGAACTTAGAATTCTTTCTGGTGATAGAATTGGTGATATCGTATTATTAAATCATAGTGAACTATGGAATTCTTGCGTGTGTTTGTGGTAATTAATTTACAACATATAGTATTTTAAATTATATGTTGAATTCGTTTTTTCTATTATTCCCTAATATGTAATCTTTTTTTCTAAATATTATAAACTATGAACTATTTTTTATCAGATTCGACATCTTCTATAATGATGGCCAATAATTATAATTAATAGTTCAAAAATCTATTATAGTTTTGACCAAAAAAAACTATAATTGCTCGAAATATATAGTTCAAATTGGTTATATGTTGTATGATCAATTCGTTCATATATGTGATTAAAAGTTTTATATTATAATTATTTCATGATTTTATATTATAATGATTTCATAATGGGTTTGTTATTATAATAATTTTTTGACATAACTTAAGATCTTATAATGATGAACTAATGATTTTGACCAATAATTGTATGACATGACATAAGATATTCATATGATTATTTTATTATTTCGATTTAATAATAACTTTATAATGAATTTTGATATTACAATTATATTATAATTATTTTGATATTTAGATAATAATTTTTTGTATTTTTAGGGATATACTTTATCACATATTTTGTTTTTTCTGTTTTGATAACAATCCAAAACAATTTGATTTCATATTCTCAATCTATCTTAACAATAATTTCAAAATAACTCGTATCTATCTTAGAATAATTCCTATCTGTCTTATTAATTTTGGTAATAGTTCTGATAATCAATAACTAATTAGTATAGCCAACCAGTTTTAAAAATTTCGGATTTATTTGATTAAAATTATTTTTAATCCGAAAATTATGGTTTTTTTTGCTTAAAGTCCGAAATTTATGTTATTATACCTTTTTGAATTTTGATTACATTTTTTAAAAATTTGGATATGAAAATAATTTTTTCATAATTTTTTTGAAATATACTATTTCATATATATATTACATAAACCGAATCTATCTTAACAATTTTAACAAAATTTAATAATTTGATAAACTAAAACTATTTTGAAATTATCATTGTTTTAGTATATTCTTTAACAACAATTTTGATAAGAATTTCGAAAATAAAGGGATAGCACAATTTAAAAATTTCTAATATCTCTATATAAAGTGATCATTCAACAATGATTCGACTTAACAAAAGAAAAAAGTCGAATTACTCTCTCTCAAAAAAATCGAATTATTCTCTCTTCACAATAAAATGGTTCTACATGCTCTTTCAGTTATTAAACCAATCAGTCAACAATGGAAAGTCAAAGTCAAAATTATTCGTCTATGGAAGATCTATACTAAAGAGTATTGTCAAGCACTTGAATTGGTTTTGCTTGATGAACATGTAAGTATTTTTATCAATATTTTCTATAGATATGTATTATTTTATCGATTTTTTTGATAAAAAAATATGTGTTCTTTTACAGGGTTCAAAACTTCATGCTACAATAAAGAAAGATCTGCTTGGAAAATTTGAACATATTTTGAAAGAAAAGGATACTAAAATCATTTGTAATTTCAAAGTCTCTGAAGCAACTGGTTCTTGGAAAACCACTTCTCATAAGTACAAAATCTCTTTTGTCTACACTACTTCAGTAAGATCAACTGATCCTTTGCCAAGTAATTCTTTTGGTCTCGAATTTGTGGATTTTAATAAATTACTTGCTGAAACCCTCGATCAGAATTGTCTAATTGGTGAGTTTTTATATCCCTTATTTTAATTTTTATTATATTAAAATAAAGAAGTTAATGATCGAAATTTTCAAAATTGTTTTATAACTAACATATTTTAAAAATTATTTTTATATTATTACAAATATTTATTTTAATATTAATATTATGCATAGATTAAATTCGTGTAATTGTTTCTTATAATGTATTATTGTTTTAACACTATATTAAACATAGATTATTGTTTCGTGTAATTCATTCGATTATAATGACTAATTTATTTCTCCAGATGTTATTGGACAATTGTTTGATGTTCAACCTATAGTTGTCACGAACACTAATGGAAAAGAAACCAAACGGATTCATTTCTACTTTCGTAATACTGAGTATGTTTTTCAACTCTATTTTAATCAATATTTATTATTTTAAATTATATACATTTTGATTAACTTTATTATTTACAGTGATGCCCGAATTGAGTGTATACTTTGGGGAAAATATGCTGAGACTTTCCAAGAAAAGATTTCATTGGGTTATAGCAATCAAGCAATTTTTGTTATGCAATTTGCTAAAATTAAAGTATACAAAGGTAAGCTCTTTCTAATTACATTTTTTTTGATATGAAGTCATATAAATTATTAGTTCTAATATAATTTCTAATCTTGGAATATTACAGAAGCAATAACAGTCTCTAATGCTTTTGAATGTACACGATTCTGGATTGACAATGACACAATTCCTGAAGTACTATCATTACGAGCTAAGTAAGTTTTTACTGCTACAAAATATTTATAATAATTGATGTTGTAATGTTATTTTATTTTTGTTCATATTATAGTATAGTTTTTATATTATTAT
Organism: Lepidium aucheri; assembly: GCA_900406435.1. Lineage (NCBI taxonomy): Eukaryota > Viridiplantae > Streptophyta > Magnoliopsida > Brassicales > Brassicaceae > Lepidium > Lepidium aucheri. The sequence goes on from OVBA01002718.1 coordinate 28,619, forward strand.
ATAATTTTAGTTCAAAAGCTTTAATGAATTAATATTTATTTTTTATCCTTTTAGTTTCCCTAATGATAACTTGCAAATGTTTGTACCTTCATCACTCGAGGTATCTAATGATTCTTCTTCAAAAGTTCGGGAGATTTTTTTAGGCGTTTTCCTAAAAAAACTATCTACGAACTTGCCAATACCACCAATGTAATTAAATTTTATCATTTTTTATTTTTGTTTGATATATATAAACACTACTTTATATATGTTAATAATTAAATATTCATTTTTATAATATAGATTGGATCATATGTTACTATAGTGTGTATACTTGATCTAGATTACGATTATGGGTGGTGCTATTTGAGTTGAAAAGTTTGCAACAAGAAAGCATATCCTCTTGATTGTTATGAAGGAGACAATGATGATGATGCTGAGATTTTTGAAAATCGACAATGGTACTGTACCAGTTATAACTCAAAAGTTACTGAAGTTGTTCCCAAGTAAGTTACTTTTTCTATATATATTTTTGAATATATCATTCAAAGAAATATTACTTAGCTTTTTGATTTCATGTACACTTAATTTTTATAGGTATTACATCTTTGTGAAAATTAAAGATGATACCGCCGTAGCAAGATTCTTAATGTTTGATAACATTGCTCAACAAATAATTAATTGTTCCGCAATGGACTTGGCTAAAACGGTTGAAGGGGTAAAATAATTATTTTATAAATTTAAAATTATATATATATATTATTCACTAGTTTTAATATTGTAAAGACAATTTTATGTTATAATTATTTCTTTGTAGATTGAGAATCCTAAAAAGTTTCCAATGGCCGTTACTAATTTGATCGGTAAGAGCTTCGTATTTATTGTTGGTCTTGAAAAGAGACATCTTTCAAACAGTCATGATCATACCTATAAGGTTACTCAGTTGGTGAATAAGGTTAAACTACTAAAAGAATTCAACGAAACACAATTTTCTTCTGTAAGTTTCGTGTATTTTTGATCATGATTCATCCTATTACATTTTTATATAGCTCGAAAATTTAATATATTGATTATTAATAGGTACCTTCCTTGATGGGTAGTGAAGATACAATTGATGATTCAATTAAAGATGGTTACGACACACCACATTCAAAAAGAAAGAAAAAAACTGCATAACTTGATATTGATCCTAATGATATGGCCAGTGCAACAAGGTCCTTGAGGCGCAAAAAGATTAAAATCGAGAAGCCTTGAATTTTCAAGATTATTATTTGTTTTCTTATCATTCTTATACTTTTGATTTGTTTATCATTAAGACTTAATTTTAATCTTTATTTTTATTTTCATATTTTCATAAATTAGTCATTATGTTTAAGAATATTTTCTATATTGAATGAATTCATAAAAGTTAATTTGGTTTTTAATTGTTTGTAAATGTTATTAGATTTATTTGTCTATATTTTTATCAAATATAAACAATTTAATTATTATATAAACAACATCGTTTACTATAACAATTTATAATCAAAATTTTGTTTATAATTATGATAGGTTAAGATTTTTTATGGAGTTATCTATCAAAATTTTTTTATAATTATTATATGGTTAATACTTATAGTAAAATTTACAACTTTTTATATAATAAAGTATAAATGTAAAATATTATTTTAAGAAAATGATAAACAAAATTATTATATTGGATTATATATATACCTAATTTATAATATTGTATCTTTATTCCATTATACTATACTTAAATGACTATTTATTTCAGTTATATTACTAAACTATAACAAATTTATTTAAATTTATTTTAGGTAATCTCTTATTTGTAATTTTTTATAACAAACAAGCTATGGATAATACTATATATTAGCTATATAATTTAAACTTCTTTTGAAATAGGAAGAATATATGGTTCCAATTAAATCATTGATTCTAATTTATTTTAGATAATTTCATATATTAGTTATATAATTTAAAATTCTTATCAAATAAGAATAATATGTGGTTCGAATTGAAATTTTTTATTCTAATTCATTATGGATAATTCCTTTTATTAGTTATATAATGTAACGAACCTATAAAATATGAATTAATATATTGTTCGATTTTTATTTAGGTTTTTGTAATTCTTATCTAAATCAATTTGTGTCACTTTCTTTATTTATTATATATCCATAACTTTCAATCACATTTTACAAAGAAAAAACTATTGAATACTTTTCTTTTTAGGTTATTCTAAAATCATGAAGAAAAAAAATCTATATTCAATGATACAGATACACAAGACCCATCACCGAAAAGAGCAAAAGGTAATGTTTTTTTATATTAACATTATACCTATTATGAAATATTTTATTATTTATATATGTTTTTTAAACTTTATTTAATGAAGTTATGAACTAATCAATATTTTTGTATAGCCCAATCCAATGATCAAACAAACTACATGAAGTTTATTGCTCAGTCCTTTGAGAAAATATTCACAAAAGGTACACCATTACATGGCAGCAACAACTTTCACCAAACCACTATTATAAAAGATTCTCAACCGTGAACTCAGATTCTAGACAATTTATCAAACGGTAATTTCTTGGTTTTAAATTTATTAGATTCTAAACTATTTTTCATTAAACTCAAGATTATTGTATTTTCTAAACTATTTATTACATTTTTTAAATCATTAATTGATAATAAATCGATCTAAAATATAATAATAATTATCGATTACATTTATAAAATTTTATAAATTTTAATTTTCAGGGATAAACAATAATTCTAGTAGTGATTCTGAAGGTAAACTTTAACTATTTATTTATATATAAGATTTATCAAACGAATAATTCTTAGTTTATAATTTGGTCGAGATTTTAAACTTTATTAATCACTAGATACAAGACTATTATTTTTCCTAAAATATTTAATATTATTATTATCTAATATTTTTATATGATTTACTAATAACGATCTATTGCAAATAAGAAATTAATCTAAATTTATTATTTTTTGAATTTATTATCTAAAAATTACAAATTCGTATTTTTATCTATTAGATAATACATTTTATTTCGACCAAAAAAAGGATCATACATGTTATTCAAATTTTTTTATTAAAAATGATTTCATGATTTTGATGTACTAATCATTTTATAATGATTTTGATATTTTAATAATTTAATAATATGACTTTAGCCATTACAACCATAATCTAATGATTTTGATTTTTTAATTATTTTATGACATGATGTAAGATATTATAATAATTTAATAATAATTGCTATATTATAATAAATTTATCATGATTTCCTAATAAATTAAATATTGTAATGATTTCATCACATATTTATAATGATTTCATTACATATTTATAATGATCTCATAATTATTTTTATATTATAATAATTTCATGATTTTGATATTATACTAATTTTGTAATAATTGTGCTATTTTAAATGTTTCTATATTATAATATTTTTTGATATTATTAAACTCAAGATTATTATATTTTATATTATAATTATTATATTTATTATCTAATTTTTATATCATTAATTGATAATAAATCGATCTAAAATATAATAATTATTCGATTACATTTATAACATTGTATAAATTTTAATTTTCAGGGATAAACAATAATTCCAGTAGTGATTCTGAAGGTAAACTTTAACTATTTATTTATATAGAAGATTTATCAAACAAATAATTCTTTGTTTATAATTTAATCGAGAATTTAAACTTTTTTAGTCACTAGATTCAAGACAATTATTTTTTGTAAAATATTTAATATTGTTATTTTTTAATATTGTTATTATCTAATATTTT